>JACEIK010002195.1:130902-142986 GCA_018107945.1 Datura stramonium | reverse complement strand
ATAATAATAATAAGACAGAAAATTTAAAGAATATTAGAAAATTACTCCACCCGTTTTAATTTATTTGTCTTAGTTTGACTCGGCAATCACTACAGGATTTAAGAAAACCAAAATGATTTTTGAATAATGTGCATAAACAGTAATGTATCAAAATATTCTTTAATTTTGTGATCTTAAACATGCCACGTAAAATATTGGAATTAAAGAGTTGCGGGATTAGGAAAAAGATTTATCTTTTATACAGACTAAACAAGAAAAAATAAGACAAACAAATTGAAACAGATGAATTTACTAGGTTAAAGTATTGAACTTTTTTTTATTCATATTTTTAGTTTCTAAGCAAAACATTAGCTATTTATACCTATAAAGCAAAACATTTAGTCTATGATAGAATTTGAACTAAAATTCATAATATTCAAATCTTGAATTTGTGTCTGCGACTTTTCTCTCTAAAGACATTTCCATCTCGTGTTCGATAGTTTTGTAATATAAGTGGCCCTACTCCAAAGCCCGAGAAACAGAGCTAATTGCACGATTTGCCCTTAAAATAGGTCGGTCTTTAACTGTTTCCTTCGAATGGGCTGGTTTTTAAATTTTACCCTTAGCAATGTTTGGCATAAGTTCTTTAAGGGCACGGATAGGGGCGTAGGTATAAACATCAAAGTGGGGTCAGTCGAACACCGGTTCGGAGAAAAATTATACTATGTATATAAGTCAAATGTGACTTTTCATACACATATATATAGTAAACCTTGAAAGTACTGTTGAGCACCCTTATCGAAATTTCTGACTTCTCCGCCGGGGACATAATTTGTGAGATATAATACTGTGAAAATATAAACTTATGCCCCATAATTTTTTTTAGGGTAAAAATTAAAGATGAACGCAAAATAAAGACAAAAATGTAAATGATCCCAGGTAACATATGTGCTGCTGCGTAATGGGCTCAGCAGGTCTGGGCTTGAAATTAAATGTATTGTGGTCTGTATAAGATGTAATGGGCCGGCTAGCCCATTTTGGGATCATCATTTTGAAATAAATGGGCCTTTCATGAGTTTGAAACGCTAACTCTTACTCGAGCGCACTCAATATTTACATTAAATTATATTCACTTAATCATGATTAAGTAATTTTATAAGATACGGAATATATATAAAACTTAATTATGATTAAGTGAGAGAAGTCTATAAAGTACAATATAAGATCATATTTTTCCTCCTCAAACAAACATTTCACACAATGCAACAACTTATACTAGTGCATAGTAAATATGTTGGTCGGACTTTTCAACAAACATTATCAACTATGTGTATATTTGAAAGATTTGACACGAGTGCGATAACATACTGATCATTCAAATTAATTAATAGTCCTACGATTCTTTTTGATCTTATCATCCGATCTGGTTAGAGTGCTAATATTTCCCATCTTAATCATGAAATTAACAAAGTCACAAAAGAAAATCATAGAGCTATTACTATGTCTCAACTAGGGTTTTAGTTGTTGTTGTTGTTGTTTTGGCATTGTCACTAGAGAACAAGATTTGGTTCGATTCAAGAAGTCTTTTTTCATTGATCAAATTCTTGAAATAATGATTGTTAAATAAGTTTGTGGAGTTCCTATTATGTCTATGTACAAACACATAACATACCTCCATTGATTTGATATAAATATCTGATACTTATAAGTTTTTATTATAACATAATACGGTAAAAAGTGAAAAATGAAAAGAAGGTTAACACAAGTACAACATGAGATCATATATATTTTCCCCTCAAACAAATATTTCACAATACAACAACTTATATTAGTACATAATAACTATATATTGCTCGAACCCTTAAAAAATTTTGTCAGATGTGTGTGTCAGATATTCTTCCAAAAGCTATGCATGCATTTTTAAAGGATCCAACTTGATTGCGGCAATATTTTTGAAGGGTTCGAGAGCAACACATATAGCATGCTAATCATTCGAATTAATTAACAACCCTACAGTTCTTCCTGATCTCACCATTCGATCCGGTCAGAGGGCTAATATTTCCCATCTTGATCATGGAATTAACAAAGTCACTAAAGAAAACCATAGAACTATTACTATATGTCTCAACTAGGGTTCTTGCTGTTGTTGTTATGGCATCATCACTAGAGAACAAGATTTGATCTGATTCAAGAAGTCCTCTTCCATTGATCAAATTCTTGAAATAGTGATTGTCAAATAAGTCTGTGGAGTTCCTATCAAGTGGGGTTGTGTTGTTTCCATCACTTGTGGAGGGACACAAATTTTGGAGTTCACTCACTAAGGTTGTGTCTAAGGTTGTGTCTGGTGAACTTGTCCCATTGAAGTTTCTTAACCTTCTGTCAAAGGTTGTACACCTTGCTAATCCAATTGTATGAGCACCTAACAATAATCAAACACTTAAAAAGAGTTAGTGCAAGCTAAGTCTAGTGTGTTATTATGAAAGAAAAAAGAAAAATAAATAAATGGACGGACAACTTCTATCGCTAAATAATAAAAATATGTCACTAGGTAATTCTATCTAACGACGGATTATCAGAAAAAACAAAATGGATAGCTACGAGTTATTTAGTGCCAGATTGGATAGGAATTTCGTAGTTATTTCTTTTTATTTTTTTTTAAGAATTAATCTAAATAACTGCCTATCAAACCGTTTAAACAAAAAATAGTGTATAAATATATAACATATGTATAATCATATATAACTAGAGTATAATTTATGTATATCAGATAGAAAAGGTAAAGAGAAAATCCGACAGGCTATTTGTGTAAAGATTTTTTTTCCCGTAATGCATATTTAGAAGTCATTTGGATTAACTTATTTTAAGTATTTTTAAGCCAAAATAGCCTTTAAGCTCTTTTGTAGTGTCCGGTAAGATTTACAAATAATTACTATTAAACATTTGATTTTAAGCCAAAATAAAAAAGCCAAAAATCAAAAGTTAGGATTCTCGTCTTAATGGCTTATGCTTAAAAGTACTTAAAGTAAGTCAATCCAAACAGACTCTATCTAGCTTTAATTTTTATATAGAGTTAACAAAAATTAGCAACGGACAACTTCTATTTCTAAACGATAAAAATTTATCACTAAACCGATTTAACAATGAATAATTAGTAATGCATTATTATAAAAATGTCTACTACAAAGTTATTTAACGACGAATCTCATAGTTATTTCAATTTTTTTACTCATTTTTTGGTAAGTCTAGTGAAATTCGAACTGTAACACATAAATTGAAATAAATCGAGGGAGTATATATTAAAGTATACTATTAGTGCATGTAATAAAATCTCCACGATGTTAGTGTACGTAAATAAAGTGTTATATATACAACAACAACAATAACAATATATATATTCACTGTAATCTCACAAATAGGGTCTAATGAAAATGTAGTCATTACTAGAAATATAGGTTTTTCGTCAAGGCGAATCAATGAAAAATTTATGTTATTTTTCACTCATTTCCGATCGAACCAGTTCACTGGAAAACGCATGGTGGAAAACAGATTCTTTCTAAAATAGAGGAAAACTCTATTATCTTTTCTTTTTCCATCGATCCAATCAAAACATATTTAGTTGTAATCTCACAAGGACGGTCCGTACGCAACGTGCCCCTACTTTGCGAATTAGGTAAAAAGACTATTTTAACCCTCGGGTCAAGTAAAGCATATTAAAAATTAAGTATACCTGATAGGCTCACAACATCAGTTATGTTTAATCCAACATCAACAAACTTGGAAATAATTGTATTGAGAGGATCAAATGGTGCTGGAAGTGCTGTGCTTGATCCAGAAAAATTAGCAGTTAATCCATCCCTTCTCCCTAATAACACTTTCCAAAATGGCCCTCCACTCTGAACAAAAAAAAAAACAAAAATTAATTATTAATTGAGTTAGCGATGGGATGGATAGGATTTCTTTAATTAACACTACTGAAAAAAGAGAGAATTTACTATCGACGCTTCTGACAAAAAATCGGTTGAAAAATTTTGTCGAAAACATTACCGATGAATTTCTGTCGAAAATCCATCGTATAAATATTAATTAATAATCGGATAAAAATAATAACAAATAACTTTGTTATAAATATTATCAGTACATATAACTTAAAGCTTTTAAAGAAAGATTTTTTTATTTCTATATACTAACAATATAAAAATTGATTACTTCTATACTATCATATTATCAGAAAATTAGTAATATTCAACAGATATATATTGCATCGAAATTTGATTCGTCGATAAAAATATTTCAATGAAAAAAGCCGACCGTTTTTAGGGTGCAAGGGGTCCAACTGAACTCCCTTCGTTGAAATATTGTTACACTATGGAATAGAGTAAAAATAGTTGTTCTTATATGTATATTATTACCGACGATCGATCATAATATATAACAGATTAAATTACACTGATAGCGGAAAAAAAAGAAGTCTTACCAGTAACACAGAATCTCTTGCAGCTATAGCTAATATATCTGCACAAGAAACAACTCCACTGCATGCATTCTCAACAGCAGTTTTTATATTGTCTATCACTTCAAATCCTCTTGCTGAGTTCAAATTTGGTGGACTAAATTTCTCACTTGTATTACTATTTCCATCCAACAATAATGATGCATCACAACCCTACATTTTAAAAAAAAAAGAATTAAGAAAAATTACGGATATATACTGT
Organism: Datura stramonium; assembly: GCA_018107945.1. Lineage (NCBI taxonomy): Eukaryota > Viridiplantae > Streptophyta > Magnoliopsida > Solanales > Solanaceae > Datura > Datura stramonium. The sequence goes on along the minus strand of JACEIK010002195.1, from coordinate 138,295 downwards.
TCGATCAACCAGTTTAATTATCGATATGGTTGAAATATCAGTTAACAGACGAGCTCAAATTCTGTTAGGGTTATTGTTGGAGGTCACTCTACCTTCAAACCCTAGATTACGCCGAATGAAAGGTAACATATTCGAGGCATCTCGAAAATCCCATAAACTGAAGGATAATCATGAAGAGATCAAGAGCATCACACTACTAGAAATAAAGAATGTTTCCATCGCATATCAATGGGTAATTTATGTTATAAAATATAATTTTTCCACTCATTTCCCATTAAACCAGTTCACTGGAAAAATGCATGGTGGGAATCAGATTCCCACTGAAATAGTGGGAAGCTTCGTGACTTTTTCATGTGAAAACACTATTGTAATTTCTTTTCCTACCGATAACAATGGGAATAACTACTTAACATTTTTCAGTGGGAAAATAATAACTTTTTGTAGTGTCAATTAGTATTGTCTTTGCCAAAGTCGTCGATCGGACGTTTCTATCGATCAATTACATTGCAAGGAGGTCCATATCATTCTATGCTCGAGAAATACGCTACTAACAACCCTCGAATTACGGAGAAAATTCAAAGAGAAGAACCAAGCGAGGAACATAATTGTACTTACAATAATTAAATCTTTAGTTCATCATATTTTATTTATGATTGAAGTTTATGTTTCATCAGTTTAAAATTTGTTGCAAACAGTTACTTTGATATAACTTGTTGTGAATAGTTACATGAAGTTAACTTTTAGATGATCTGATACTCTAGTTCTTTTTATATTATCAATATATAGAAGTTAAACTCGTAAAATATAGGAGTTTGAATTTTGTATTATACCATCACGTTAAATTTTCGTACAACATCACGTAACTCTTTATTATATCAAAGTCTGATATAATAACTTAAAAAATAATTTTTTTTAAAAACCTGGTATTGTTGATTAAATCGTACCGACGATGATATGAAAATGTTTATACGATATAACTTAAATCCAAAAATGTTTAAATAAAAACACTAGAAGGAAGAGCCTTTAAGGCAACGGTATTACTATATGACCTATTGGTCACGTGTTCGAGTAGTGGAATTTAACCACTCATGCTGCTATCTGCTGTCAGGTAGACTACTTATATTATACTCACTTGGACCGCGACTCTTATCCTATCGCGTGTGAATGCGGGATACTTCATGCATCGAATTAAAAAGATACTAAAGATATTGAAAACTCACGTTGATAAAGCAATCATGAAAGTGAAGACGAAGCAAAGAGGCAGCCATTCTCATTTCATTCTTGATTGCACTTTGAACTTCTTTTCGAACAACTCTAAGAAGATTTGGACATGTTTTTGAGTAGAAATTTGGTGTTAATTGAGAATTAATAACACCTACAAACAAAATCAAGAAAGTTATAAAAACTTGAGAGTATATAACAAAGTAATTGCATGGTTTCTTCATAGTTTTTAGCGACTCGTGACGATCAGATTGACTGAATTTAGACTTTTAACGACTGAATTTTTATTGTGAATATATGCATGGGCAATATATATAGTACTCGAACCCTATTTTATAATCATGATTAAGGGATGATTAAAAAATATATAATTCATTTTTATATATAATTATACTATAGTGGTATGATGTAGGGCGGCTCCATTTAGGGTTTTTGTATTAAACTTAATATTAATCTACCATTGACTAATTATAATGCTAATCACTATAGAAAGTGATGAAGAGATAATGAAGGTTTTAATATTGTATGGTTATGGTAATGGGGGCTTAGTATTTACTCTCTCCGTCTCAAATTATCTGTCGTTTTTTTGTTTTACACGTCTCTTAAGAAATATTAATTAGGAGGAGTTTTTGACTGTTTTAACCTTATTTATAGCTAAGTTATAACATCTCTTCTTTAAATGCATAATCAATTGTCAGGAACTTTATAGTCTTCAAGAAAACATATACTAAGGGTAAAATGAGAAAACATTAATTAATTTTGCCTTGAATTTCTAAAACGACAAAAAAATTGAGACAACTATTTTTAGAAAAAAAGCGATAGATAATTTAAGATGAAGGGAACATTAGATTATACTCCTTCCGTCCCATTTTAGTTGCTAGGTATACTAAAAATAGTTGTTTCGAAATACTTGCTAGTTTCAAAATTCAAGAGATAATTGACCATGTTTTTTCCAATTCTACCCTTAGTACTTAGAGTCATTCTAAAATGTTAAAAGAATTAATATTGTAAGTTTCCAAAAAATTAATATGATTATATTAGTCAAATTACCATCCCTATTAATTTTTTTTTAATGGGTGTGTAAATCTTATACTATCAATTAAAATGGAACATAGGGAGTATTGAATTTAAGATCATTAACGATCGGATTTTTGTGTTTGACTTATAACAATCGAATTTGGACTTTTAACAACTTAGTTGCCTTTTTTCTTGTAGTGATATTTGTGAAAACATGTTAATTAATGTACATGAACCCCTATAATCATGATTATGAAAAATTTAAGATAATTTTTATATGCACTTCAGACGCATATGTCTGAATCATTTTCAAAAACATGTAGACTAGAAGAAAACAAAAAACATAGGATAGACATTAGTTAAATGACGATCTCAAAAGCTGGTAATTTTTGCACTTTTCCAGATAGTAAAAATACAATTTTATTTCTTAACTAAATTCATCAAACAAATGTCATGTTCGATCATGATTCCGATCCAAATTACTCCAGTCCCCTCGCGGACCTCCCCACGGACATGATGTTGGTGTTATCCAACAATAAGCCATAGTGGCATGATGTATGGCGACTCCATTTTAGGGTTTTTATGTCAAACTTAATTAATTATAATGCTAATCACTGTGGAAAGTGAAGAGATTAAGGTTTTAATATTGCATGGTTATGGTAATGGAGTCTTAATTAGTAGTACTTAACTACTTATCGGATTATATATTGAACATCAAATACAATTATTATTATTATTATTATTATTTATTATTATTATTATTATTATTATTACATATTCTTTTATTATTATTATTATTATTATTATTCCACCGAAAGGTTGACTTTTACCATTAATATTTTAGTGATAATATTAAAAATTTACAAATTTATTCACTTTAAAATTATGTAATTTCGGGTATACTGTGATTTGGAAGTTGGACTAAACAAAGCCTAATATTCGGCTAAATTGTCTCAAGTTTTATATAGTTGAAATCCATGCACATATATGAGGTGAAATTTAATCATTTTTATTCAATCCCAAAGATATATATATATATATATATATATATATATATATATATATATCATGTTTTCTAAATTTAAGTCAATATTACATATGATGATTAAAATTTAATCATTTTTACAGAACTTTTGTGTCAAGTTCACGATACTATGACTCAAGTTTAGTTATTTTTATTTGAACTTTAATCATCTATAACTTCAAATATTTTTGTCTGAATAATTAGACTCGAAGGAAAGTTCGAACTTAAACACACATAACCGAAGTTATTTCGGGCGGACGCAAGAACTTTATTAATAGTGGATACATGTTAAGTAGTGGTGTCCAAATAAAAATGGATGTTACTGTATATTTGAAGTTGTTTCGATTTTAAGCCCATACCACCTGAGCTCTATTACATAGCAGCCCAAATTAGACAAATCGGCCCATGACATCTAATAATATGGACTACTTGATAAGAGTTAAGATTCTTGACTACTTTGCATAGAAGAAGATATCCCCAAAAAGAAATCTTTTCTTTTTGGAGAATTTAATTTGTATATATTAATTGTGTAAAAAAAAGTTTACACTATTAGAGGCCGTTTGATACGAGATAAATAATAATTTTGGGATAATATATAGAATTATTTTATTCTATTAGTAAGGTATTTGAAGTCGAATTTGTTTTTTGTTTTTGACATGATCGATTTCATTTGAAAAAAAATATCAAAAGTTTATGAAATAAAAATTATTATTCTTATCTCACTAGAAATTGAGTAATATTAGTATATAGGTGCGTTAACAAGTCGGAAGAACTGGACATGTTGACATGGTTTAGAAGCAATATAGAATTTAGAATCGACGAATTCAGAAGGAAATAATAAATTCAGTTGAATTTATAAAATCCGTCAATAAATGATCTACCTTTAAAAAAAGTGTGATAGTGAATATTTATTTCTTAATAGAAAACAAATTAATTAAGAAGAGATCAAAGTGAAACTAGAGAAAGTGAATTATTAATTATCATACATACATTCGTTTTAACTTATCTTACTTTCATTTTTAGTTTTATATTTTTTTTTGATAATTTAATTCTAACTTTTCACGTAATATATTCGAACCACAAGATCAATAATAATTCTGAGACATTCTACATATCTTCGTTTAAGCATCATGCATTCACACTACACAAATGTAGATTTCAAGAAATCATGAATCGGAAATTGCTATAAACACGATTTTCCCACCCACCCCACCGAACCAATTCATCAAAAAGCCTGACGTGGAAATAGATTGTCACTAAAGCTCAGTAAAAACTTCATTTTTTCACGCAAAACACTATCGCTATTTTTTTCCAGAGATATTAATAAAAAATATTTTCACTTAATATTTTCTTGCTTATAATCTTTTTTGATTTTTTTAAAGACTTTGGATTATTAAAAAGTCTTGGTCAACTAGTCTATTTGCATAGTATTCTTTTTCTCATCTTCCAAGTAGTTGAAAGTAAACACTAGTGTTTTGTCAGAATGTGGGACTAAGAATTAAATTTCTTGGGACAAATTCTTTTTCCTCACTTTCTATGAAATTTATTTTCCATACGGGATTTGAGCAAAAGCTATTAGGTTTTGTTAATTCGTAATCCGGAGCGTCAGTTGGCATTTTGGTTATAGGTTTAGTCGAACTATGTACCTTTGGTTTAAATTCTGTGTTCGAGCAAAAAAAAAAAAATTCAATATGTACGAAATATTACGTAATTTAAAACGCGATAACTAATTTTAAGTGACTAACCCATCATATATAAGTTTCTAATCTCATTCATTTACCGATAACTTATTGTAGCCTCTGCCAACTTTCATCACCTCCGCCTTAACCTCCACATCCCACTCCATTGGCTTTCTTGCAAATACAAACAAATACGCTGACATTTCACATCATTTATTTCTCTATCTTCTCACCACCCATCCCTATCCCCACCACCTTCGCTCTTGCCTCACCATCTCTCATAGTATTGCCTAAATTACACACGCACACACATACATATGTGACACTATTACGATAATATTTTTATCTTACTCAGCGAATACCGAAAAATAAATTACAAAAATTACTTATTTTCATGAAAAATATGGACATAGTTCTTGGAACTTTCACTTGAGTCACCATGTAACTTGTCTTATAAGGACAAGATAGAAAACAAACAAATGAGGGGCAAAGTAGAAAGTCATTGACCCAATCACTCAAGTCTTTAGAAAAAAAAAAAGACCCATTACTTGTTGAGAATCAAATGTCTTTAAAAGCATAAACCTTCTCAAGAAAATTGGTTCCAAACAATCTTCTCTCTCTACTCTCATATTTTTCCCATTTTCTCCATCTCTGCGTGAAGCTCAAATCTTGAATTCATCTCTGACTTTTCAATATGTCGGATTACGACTTCTCTTCCTCTAGGAACTCATGTGCTTGTCATTGCGTCAAGATCATATTGAGTCTCGGCGTCCTAGCTTCTAATCCTCTTCAAGGTTTACGTACCACGAAGCCCAAATGTTCCATCGGAGACGTATACGTGCGAGGCCTCGACAAATCGGTCAACTCCAACAGCAACAGCAGAGCAACACGAACCGCGATAACCATATTTCCTTTCCAACTCAACCTGGGAAGAATGAAATGAAGGACAAATCAGTTCACGTACGACGATATTAAGCTTAATTTCTACTATGGTACAAATACAAGTTACCCTATAGGTAATTATACATTTGATGGATTTAAACAAGGTAAAGATAAAGAAGCTTTTAAAAGTGGCATGATTGAGACACATAATATGCCTTGGGATACAAGTACCATGATGTCTCAAATGGATCTAAGGCAATTATTAGAGTTGATGTAAGTAGTAGGAATTAAGTACAAAATTACATTTTGGTATACTAAAAAAACATAATTATTGTGGAAAATAAGATTGAACTTGATGATAATGGTAAATCTAGTGCACAACAAATTAGTTGTTGTTTTAGGTTTTGATTACATACTACATTATTTGTTTTGTCATTTTTACTTTAATTTTCTTTTTTTTTGGGGTGCCTGAGGCACCTTATCTTCTTATTTCGTCGTTGCTCATTCCCGGGGATGGGGGAAGAGGGGGTTGGTCATAATATGAAAGAGAAGCATCTTTGGATTATTTAATTTTAGAGTACTTTATTATTCTTTCTTTCCAGGTTGTAGCGACTTGCATTGGTTAATGTAGATATATTTTTTTCCAACAAATTATTGATGGTTACCCTTTTTGGTTATTTAATTATTTAGCATTTGCAAAATCAGTTTCTGATTAATTCGAATTCTTACATCGCGAATGTTCACTAAACAACTATGTTATTTTAGTCTTAGGTGCGAATACCTAATATGAAAATGAATTTTCATCATATAAATTTTTAAAAATTCGAGTGTAAATACGAGTACTGTACGATCAATAATAAATACGTATCATATACGTTAAATTTAAATATCTTAATAATAAAATATTCATGTTTATAAAAAGTCAAATTTCATTAGTTTTAGTTAAACGACTTTAGTTAATTAAAATATATAGACTAAATATATATGACATAATTAATTCAGAAATCAAATCAAATACTTAGTCAATTAATTGTACTTCTTGGCCATAGATGGGCCAAAGCATTTGAAGTTAGTTGATCAAATTTAATGTGAAATTTAAACCTTCAAATCGTATTGAATCGATACGATACGAGCCGCAAATGATAATATTAAAAGGTTCGAAAGCAATACGAGCTGCTGCTAATTAATTTAATTAATTTTTAATTATGTGTTTATTTTTGTATTTTAATTAAATTACATGTTTTTTTTGTTTTTTTAATATTTTAAATATTTTATCTATATAAATAATATAATTTTTTGAAACGATTATTATTCGATGGACAATCACTCTATATGCATAACTACCCCTTGACTAAAAAGATAAATGCCCCGTACTAATTATTTTTTTATTTTCACGGTTCAAACCTGAAATCTATATTTAAAAATGAAAGGATTGATATATCAATCTCATTAAAAACATTATTCTATTTTATATCTTCTTTTATTTATGAATATATTCTTAAAACTATAATATCTTTACGAATCTTAAAGATATATTCCTCTAGATATCTCCCTTTAATTTGTTTGTCGG
>JACEIK010002195.1:0-87101 GCA_018107945.1 Datura stramonium | reverse complement strand
AGTCAGCATGGTGGCCTTGTCGGCCCGCATAGGTTCCCTTATAGTAAAGAGATTCTGGTTAGCTGTTGTTGTTGTACAGGTGGCTATAGGCCTAGCCGGCTGGAGGCTGTATTTACAGCCGCTATATAGCCCGTTGATTTCTTGAATCCAGAGTTAGAACCAGCCAGGCACCAGAAGTTCTTAGGCTCAGCAGTCTAGCAGTTCAGGTCCCAGTAGGGCACCAGGTGCCAGTCATACCCCCCAAGGCGGGGCGTGACATTATCATAATTTAACTAGCCCATTAATTCATGTAAGTATTACTATGAGCACTATATATATTTCGGGGGTAGTATCGAACACCGAGTAGGTTCGGCACCTAGGTTCTGCCCCGGATCTCATACATTACGTGCCACCGTAGGTATGATGGGACCTCCTATGGGACTATCCCCGGCTCCAATTCTCCCTTTTCATGGTGATATCACACTTTCATGGTTCTACCCTTGGCAAGGTACGAACACCCTCCCGGCTAGGGTTACAAGTCGAGCTTCATGTGTGCTCATATGGGGTATGTCAGTTAAGAGAATCTCCTGTTGTTCCTCATGATTTATGCATGTTTATGATTATGTATATTGGCTCAAGTCATGTTAAATGAAGCTTTTCTCTTATGATTTATATTATGTTTGTATTACGAATGTTTTGAAAACCTTTAGCCTCATGTTATTTTACGATGTATACAATATGAGCATGAGGTCCTACTCTTTTGATCATTTATGAGTCTTATATATTTTAAATGTCCTATTTAATTACCTTTTATAATCAGTATATTCCAAGTACTGATCGCATACTTTCTATGTTGTATCGTTTCATGATACAGGAACCGGCTCTCAGGCTCACCCTCTTCAGTAGTGTTTCAAAGATTGCCATCAGCATACTTGGTGAATCCTCATGTTACGAGGGCCATATTCTTAGACTCTATGCTTTTATTTTAGTTTTAGAATGTTGGGTTAGTTGGAGAGTTGTCCCATCAACACGTCTTTCATGGTTAGAGGCTTTTTTAGAATACCAGTTGTATTCAGCCATTGTGTATGGATTATGTATTGTCTTATCTCCATAATTATGATATGTTTACATTTTTCTTAAGTTAAGTCTTCCTCTTATGTTATGGTATTATATGTATGCTCATGCCATGGGTTGACTTGGGGTTCCTTGGGGCTCCTCGTCCCGTGACTATGGTTCTGGTGTACGTTCGGGTCGTGACAAACTTGGTATTAAAGCCATACGTTTGAAGTGTCCTAGGGTGTCTGAAAGCCTTATTAGGTAGAGTCTTTTTCATGGGTGTGAAGCGCGCCACACTTATGACAAAGAGACTATTAGATGTTTAGGAAATGTTTCCTTCCTTCATGATCTATATCGTGCAATGAAAGTCCTCTACCCTTCTAATTCGTGCTAATCACATTTGCAGAATTATGCCTCCACGCCAAGTGAACTCCAGGAGGAATGGTAACGGTAATGATCATAAGGGTGCAAATGGTGAGGAGCATTAGCCAGGCCCACCCATTCACGAGGAGCACATACCAGAGTCGGCTGCTCACGTTGAGTTTAGGGCAGCGATTCAGATGCTGGCACAGGCCATGACTGCCCAGGTTCAGAATTAGACAGTTGCGCATTACCCTCAGAATGGGAGTGCGGCGACATCCAGGGTAGGGATTTCTTGAGAATGAACCCTCCTGAGTTCACGGGGTCAAAGGTAGACGAGGACCCCCACGATTTCATTGAGGAGGTTCTGAAGATCACCCAGGTTATGGCGGTGAACAATGGAGAGTGTGTTGACTTGACCTCCTATCAACTAAATGGGGTAGCTCACATATGGTTTAAGCAATGGAGAGCTGCAGGGTAGTGGGGGTGGGCCCAATAGGGTGGGAGGAGTTTCACACGGCATTTATGGATCGGTTCTTCCCTCAGGAGATGAGGGAGCTCAAGGCGGCCGGGTTTGTTAATCTGAAGCAAGGTAATATGTTTGTTTAGGAGTATGCATTGGAGTTCACCCGACTATCTAAGTATGCTCCGAAGTTAGTGGCAGACCAGAGGGTGCGGTTGAGCCGTTTCATGCATGGGGTGGCAGATTACTTAGACAAGGACTGCAGAATCGCCATGCTTCATTGGTACATTGATTTTCCCTGTATTGTATTGCATGAACAGTAGATGGAGTCGGTCTACAAGAGGCAGAGGGTGGCCAAGAGGGCCAGGACCGACAGCTATGGGGTTTCTCAGGCCAGGTCAGGGGGTGGACCTCGTCAGCAGTCTCAGCATAGGTCCATCACTCCATCTCCATCATCAACCAGCACACCATCCAGGTCTAGGGGAGATCAGAGGAGCAGGACTTCAGGCTCGAGGGATCAGGGTAGCATGCAAGTGGAGCGCACCTTTCCAACTTGTGCGAAGTGTGGCAAGAATCATCCTGGGAGGTGCTTAGTTGGTTTAGATACATGTTTCAGGTGTGGCCAACCCGAGATAGACTTAGGGACTACCCCTCAGCCAGATCAGAGGTTGGTGGGACCCGTGTGACAGTAGCCAGTTCTACCGCTCCAGCAGCACGTCCCCCTCAGCAGGGTGCCTCTACTAGTTCAGCCGACAGTTAGCGCCAAAACAGGTTTTATGCTCTAGTACCCCGCCAGGAGCAGGAGGCTTCCCCAGATGTGGTCACTGGTATGTTCCAAGTCTTTAATGTTGATGCTTATGCCTTGTTAGATCCAAGAGCTACTTTGTCTTTTGTGACCCCTTATATTGCTAGTAGTCTTGGAGTTAGCCCTGAAACCTTGTCAGAACCGCTCTTAATCTCTACCCCAATTGGTGAATCAGTCGTAGCTAGGCGGGTGTATAGAGGTTGCCCCATCACAGTGATGCATAAGGTTACCTCCACACACTTAGTAGAGTTATCCATGACTGACTTTGACCTCATTTTGGGCATGGATTGGTTGTTTTGCATGTTATGCTTCGATTAACTGTAGAACCCAATCAGTAGAGTTCAGGTTTCCGGGTGAGCCGGTCTTGGAGTGGAGGGGTAAGTCAGCTGTACTAGCCGGTCGATTTATATCATATCTGAAGGCCAGGAAAATGATTTCTAAGTGTTGTATGTATCACCTAGTTAGGGTTAAGGGTGTTGAGTCTGAGACCCCAACTATTCAATCAGTTCTGGTGGTGTGTGAGTATCCAGAGGTTTTTCCCGATGATTTGCTAGGTGTTCCTCCAGAGAGGGAAATTGATTTTGGGATCGATCTCTTACCTGATATGTAGCCCATATCAATTCCTCCCTACAGGATGGCTCCAGGCGAGCTAAAAGAGTTGAAGGACTTCTTAGATAAGGGCTTTATCAGGCTGAGCAAGTCTCCATGGGGTGCACCAATGTTATTTGTCCGGAAGAAAGATGGTTCCCTTCGCATGTGTATTGATTACCTGCAATTGAACAAGGTCACCGTCAAGAATAGGTACCCCTTACACAAGATCGATGATTTGTTTGACCAGCTTCAGGGTGTCAGATGCTTCTCAAAGGTAGATCTCAGGTCCGGGTATCACCAGCTCAGGGTTCGGGATAGTGACATCCGAAAAACCACTTTCAGGACTCGGTATGGTCACTACGAATTTGTTGTTATGTCTTTTGAACTAACCAATTCCCCTGCAGCTTTCATGGACTTGATGAACAGGGTGTTCAAGCAATATCTAGACATGTTCCTGATCGTGTTCATCGATGATATCCTTATATACTCTTGGAGCGATGAGAAGCATGTCGCTCACTTGAGAGTAGTGCTTCAAATCCTCAAGGATCGTCAGTTGTATGCTAAGTTCAGCAAGTGTGAATTTTGGCTGAACTCCATGGCATTCTTAGGCCATGTGGTGTCGAGTGAGGGCATAAGGGTGGATTCTCAGAAAATTAAAGCGGTAAAGAAATGGCCCAGACCAGTGAATCCTTCAAAAGTTCAGAGTTTCTTGGGCCTAGCAGGCTACTACCGGAGATTCATAGAGGGTTTTTCATCAATTGCAGCACCATTGACCAGGTTGACCCAGAAAAAGATAAAGTTCCAGTGATCAGAGGCTTATGAGAAAAGCTTACAAGAGTTGAATACTCGACTCACTTCAGCACTAGTGTTGACCCAACCCGAGGGTACCGATGGTTTTGTAGTATATTGTGATGCTTTGAGAATCAAACTTGGGTGTGTGTTGATGCGGCATGGGAAAGTGATAGTGTATGCCATAAAACAGTTGAAAGTCCATGAGAAGAATTACCCGATCATGATCTTGAGTTGGCCGCGGTGGTGTTCGCTTTGAAGATATGGCGAAATTACTTGTATGGGGTCCACGTGGATGTGTTCACGGACCACAAGAGCTTGCAGTATGTGTTCACGTAGAAAGATCTCAATCTTCGGCAAAGGAGGTGGTTGGAGCTACTTAAGGACTACGATATGAGTGTACTTTACCACTTGGGTAAGGCTAATGTGGTGGCGGATGCACTTAATAGGCTCTCTATGGAGAGTGTGTCTCATGTGGATGAGGGAATGAAGGAGTTGGTGAAAGATGTCCATCGACTGGAAAGGTTAGGAGTTAGGTTGGTAGACTTGACCGATGGCAGCATTGTTGTGCAAAACGAATTAGAATCTTCCTTGGTAGTGGATGTGAAAGTTAGGCAAGATGATGACCCGATGTTGGTAAAGTTGAAGGAAGCCATTCAGAGTCAAAAGGTGGAGGTTTTCTCCCATGGGGGAGATGGGGTGCTATGGTACCAAGGTCATCTGTGTGTTCAAGATGTAAGTGATTTGAAGTATTGAATATTGCATGAGGCACATGGATCCAGGTATTCTATCCATCCGGGTGCCACCAAGATGTATCATGATTTGAGAGAAATATATTGGTGGAGCGACATGAAGAAGAAAATTGCAGAATTCGTAGCCAAGTGCCTGAACTGCCAGCAAGTGAAAGTTGAGCATCAAAGGCCGGGAGGCGTACTTCAGGATATTGGCATTCCTACTTGGAAGTGGGAATAGATTAATATGGATTTCATTATAGGCCTACCTCGTACTCACCGACACTATGATTCCATTTGGGTGGTGGTCGACAGGTTAACCAAGGCTGCACACTTTCTACCGGTAAAAACCACAGATTCAACGGATGATTATGCCAAATTGTATATTCGGGAGTTGGTTAGACTTCATGGAGTGCCCTTGTCTATTATTTCAGATCGAGGCCAGTTTACCTCTCAGTTTTGGCGGTCTTTCTAAAAAGGGCTTGGGACCCAAGTTAAGCTCAACACAGCTTTTCATCCGCAAATAGATGGCCAAGACGAGCGAACAATTCAAACCCTTGAGAATATGTTGAGAGCATGTGTGATGGATTCTAAAGGTAGCTGGGATGATCATTTGCCCTTGATCGAGTTTACTTATAATAATAACTATCACTCTAGTATCCAGATGGCACAGTTCGAGGCTCTTTACGGGCAAAGGTGTAGATCGCCCATCGGATGGTTTGAGGTTGGTGAGGCAGCTATGATAGGACCTGATTCGGTTCATGAGGCCATGGTGAAAGTTCCGTTGATAAGGGATAGGTTGAAAATCGCTCAGAGTCGTCAAAAGTCATATGAAGATGTGAGAAGAAGAGATTTGGAGTTTGAGGTAGACGATTGGGTATTCATAAGGGTATCCCCCATGAAGGGAGTCATGCGGTTCAGAAAGAAAGAAAAACTCAGTCCCCGCTATGTTAGTCCCTACCGGATTATGAGAAGAGTTGGTAAGGCAGCGTATGAGTTGGACCTGCCCTCAGAGTTATCTTCTGTGCATCCCATGTTTCATGTGTCGTTTTTGAAGAAATGCTTGGGAGATCCACCTCTAATAGTCTTGGTGGACAGCGTTGGTGTAAAGGATAGCCTCATCTATGACGAAGTTCCTGTGAAATATTAAACCATCAAGTTCGAAAACTAAGGAACAAAGAAGTAGCTTCAGTTAAAGTACTATGGAGAAATCAGCATGTTGAAGGAGCTACATGGGAAGCCGAAGTGGATATGATGGCAAGATACCCGCATTTATTCTCTACCGGCTCAGTTTCTGTTTCAGATATCAGTTTTGCCCTAAATCTATAATCAGTTTCCATGTTCAGTTCATGTGCACAAGTTTGATTTATGTTATAATAGATGTATGGAATGTCTGAATTTAGTTCAGCTGGTAGTTCTTTTCGGAGTTAGTCATTTCGTAAATTTTCAGTTTAAATGATCAAGTATTTGCATATGATGAATGTTTGATTCTGAGTTTCTGTATGTTTTTAACATTCAAGGATGAATGTTTCCAAGAGGGAGATATTGTTATACTCGAGAATCCAAAGGTCAGCCCGGGAGTTGAAATGGGGAAAAAATTGAAAATCTGGGTTGCAGGCACAACACGAGTCATTGGACGACTCATGAGGAGAAACTGTGATTCATCAGGTGAATCGTGGGGAGGCTTGGGAGAATGGGAAAAATAAACAAAAGGGATCCCGACGGACTTGGGAATGACTCGTGGTCAGACACCACGAGCCGTTAGGTCATCCGTGGGGAGAAGGTATAAGAAAAATATAAAGGTGACGCAGTGCACTTGACGAGTGGTGGTCACGCCTCATGGCCACCTGTAGCGAGTCTTTATGTCATCTGTTAGGACCCCAAATGATCAGTTAAGACAGTGTGCCTGACGAGCAAGGTGACGAGTCGTGTGGGCCCATAACGGTTATTAGGTCATCCGTCTGGTTCCCCTATCAGTTATTTTTCTGAGAATTCGTAAGGGCTTTTTCCTAAATTCCTAAGATCCTAAGGCCTAAACTACGATGTTTTGGGTTATGAATAGGGAAATTTAAAGGGGTTAAGTTCAGTTTTCACCTCATTCATTCATGCATGCAAGATAGGGGAAGTGGGAGAGTGATTCAAGCTTAGCATTCATCAACCCATTTCAATTTATTCTTGGGTGATCAAGAGAGGTTAAGAACTAATTATTCCCAGGTATGTAAGGCTATTAATAGGTGATTTCTTCCACACCCATGTCCATCCTCTATGATTTTTCTTAAAACTTATCAAAAACTCATGCGGTTTTGTAATCGATTTATATAGAATCCAAAGATTTGATTATGGGTTTTATGATTTTAAAATCTTATCATAATCTATGGGTTTTAATCAGCTTTTGTGTTTTAAATTATTTATAATACTATTGATTTGAAAGTTCTATGTATTTGAGTCTAATTATGCATGCCCCATGATTGATTGACTTATAATCTAATTACCCATTTATGATATTTATAAGCCCAACATGATTTATGATTTAAGTCATGAATTTATTATGCTATCCATTATAATTTTATGAAATTCAAGTTATATGCATGATTTACGAGTATGTATGAGCCTTATGAATCATGAATTATATTTTGACCGACTCACGGGCCTTATGTCATGGCTAGTTCAAGTATGTACAAGCATGTTTATGATTATCATGATTTAACTAGCCCATGAATTCATGTATTACTATGAGCACTATATATGGTTTGGGAGTAGTATCGAACACCGAGTAGGTTCGGGGCGTAGGTTCTGCCCCAGATCTCATAAACTACGTGCCACCATAGGTATGATGGAACCTCCTATGGGACTGTCCCTAGCCGCAATTGGCTCTTTTCATGGTGATATCTCACTTTCTTGGTTCTACCCTTGGCAAGGTACGAACATCCTCCCGGCTAGGGTTACAAGTCGGGCTTCATGTGTGCTCATATGGGGTATGTCGGTTAAGAGAATCTCCTGTTGTTCCTCATGATTTATGCATGTTTATGATTACGTATATTGGCTCAAGTCATGTTAAATGAAGCTTTTCTCTTATGATTAAGATTATGATTGTATTGCGAATGTTTTGAAAACCTTGAGCCTTATGTTATGTTACGATGTATACGATATGAGCATGAGGTCCTACTATTTTGATCATTTATGAGTCTTATATATTTTAAATGTCCGATTTACTTACCTTTTATAATCAGTATATTCCAAGTACTGATCGCATACTTTCTATGCTGTATCATTTCATGATACAGGAACCGGCTCTCAGGCTCACCCTCCTCAGTAGTGTTTCAAAGATTGCCATCAGCATACTTGGTGAATCCTCATGTTATGAGGGACATATGCTTAGACTCTATGCTTTTATTTTAGTTTTAGAATGTTGGGTTAGTTGGAGAGTTGTCCCATCAATCCGTCTTTCATGGTTAGAGGCTTTTTTAGAATACTAGTTGTATTCACCATTGTGTATGGATTATGTATTGTCTTATCTCCATAATTATGATATGTTTACATTTTTCTTAAGTTAAGTCTTCCGCTTATGTGATGGTATTAGATGTATGCTCATGCCATGGGTTGACTTAGGGTTCCTCGGGGCTCCTTGTCCCGTGTCTACGTTTGGGTGTACGTTCGGGTCGTGACATGACCTTCTTCCTTATATGCAACCTATATCCATTCCTTCTTACCAAATGGCTCCATCCAAGATAAAGGATTTGAAAGAACAGTTGAAGGATCTCCTAGATAAGGGTTTCACAAACATATCAAATCCCCATGGGGTGCTCAAGTCCTCTTTGTCTAGAAGAAGGATGGTTCCCTTAGGATGTGCATGATTACAGCAGTTGAACAAGGTCATGTTCAAGAATAAGTATCCCCTCCCCAGGATTGATGACCTGTTTGACCAGCTTCAGGGTGCTAAGTGCTTTTCAAAAATCGACATCAGATCCGACTATTACCAGCTCAGAGTTAGGGAGAGTGACATTTCGAAGACAACCTTCAGGACTCGGTTGGTCAGTATGAGTTCGTAGTTATGTATTTTGGACTAACGAATGCTCCTGCAACTTTTATGGACTTGATAAACAGGGTGTTCAAGCAGTTATGGATAAGTTTATGATTGTCTTCATTGATGATACCCTCATATACTCTCAAAGTGAGGAGAAGCATGCTGCTCAGTTAAGGATTGTGTTGTAGACTCTCAAGGATCACCAACTATTTCCTAAATTCCCCAAGTGTGAGTTTTGGTTGAACTCAGTAGCATTCTTGGGTCATTTAGTGTCTAGAGAGGGTGTGCAGGTGGATTCTCAAAAGATAGAGGCGGTGAAAAATTGGCCTAGTCCTGTCGATCCTACAGATATTAGGAGCTTCTTAAGTTTAGATGGCTATTACAAGAGATTCATAGAGGGATTTACATCCATTTCTGCACCATTGACTAAGTTGACCTAGAAGAAGGTCAAATTTCAGTGGTCGGATGCTTGTGAGAAGAGTTTTTAGGAGTTAAAGAATTGACTCACTTCAGCCCCGGTATTGACCCTATTGGAGGGCACGAATGGCTTTGTTGTGTATTGTGATGCCTCTAGGATTGGTCTTGGTTGTATGTTGATGTATCATGGTAAGGTCATTGCGTATGCCTCTTGACAGCTTAAGACTCATGAGAAGAACTACCCGACGCATGACCTAGAGTTGGCAGCTGCGGTATTTGCTTTGAAGATTTGGATGCACTATTTGTATGGGGTATATGTGGATGTGTTCACAGACCATAAGAGCCTTCAGTACATGTTCACTCAAAAGAACCTGAATTTGCGGCAAAAAAGATGGCTAGAACTTCTCAAGGACTATGACATGAGCGTCCTTTATCATCCGGGCAAGGCCAATGTAGTGGTGGATGCTCTTAGTAGGCTATCTATGGGGAGTGTGTCTCACTTAGAGGATGGGAGAAAGAAGATGGTGAAGGATGTCCATAGGCTTGCTCGCATAGGGGTTCGCCTTACAAATTCGACGGACGGTGGTGTTATCGTTCAAAACGGGTCAGAATCTTCATTGGTGACGGATGTCAAAGTTAGGAAAGATGAGGATCCTATCCTGGTAAAGCTGAAAGAAGCTGTTCGAAATTAGAAAGTGGAGATTTTCTCCCAAGGGGGAGATGGTGTATTCCGATAGCAGCGCTAATTATGTGTCCTGACTGTGGATGACTTGAGAGAGCGAATGTTAAGCGAGGCTCATAGATCTTGGTACTCTATCCATCCAGGTGCCACCAAGATTATTATATCTCAGAAATTTTTTGATGATTATTTGATGTTCGTATGCTGGGTTAAAGGAAGTACGGTTTGTATATTGGTCGTAGATGACAAGGGAAATGTGTACGAACGGAAAAGCAAAGAGTATATGAAGTTCATAAGTAAGAGTCAACTTTAAATGATCATATATCTCAATATATAATGAATTAGAAGTCCCACGACCTATCAAATTAAAGATAGTTGAGTCTAGTTTTTAGAACATCAAACTGTTTATCAATCGGAGTTCAGAGTAAGAAGTTATATGTATTTTACCAAAGCACCCTAAGCGGTGACGCGGGCATGACACCCTAGCGCCTCCACCGGCCTATTTACTTAAAATTTTATTTTTCACTTGTAGAAAACATTTTCGTCTTAATCTAAGTCGACCAGCTTGCTAAGGATTCCATTTATATCTCAATTCCAGCAACTAGAACAAAGAAAATCAAGGAGGAACATCAAGCAAAGTTCAAGAAAATCACAAGATAGGTTGAGAATACTTTGCTAAGTGTGCTAGGGGCTGTTTTGGAGCTCGTTTTGGAAAGGTTTTGAAGGTGTTTTTCTGCATTTCAAAATATTTTTGTACTGCCAATATATCTATATTTGAGTAGGTATTAAAACCAGGAGTAAAGGTAAGGATTCGTCCCTTTAAAACTTCTCAAATTGCAAAGCAAAAAACTGGAAATTGATAGCTAAGTGAGCTGCCGATGGACTGTTTATGAGCTGATTTTTTCTTGTTTTCCTTAGGATTTTTGGATGTTTATTTTGCTGAAAGTATACTTCATATTGAGGTGAATAATTACAGCATAAATAAGGTAAAATTTCCTCTTGTTTCTCCCTCAAAAGTTAGTGAAAACTAGTTGAGAAAATGGCTAAATGTTGTTGATGTTGCTATTGAGAATGCCTTTGGTAAGTTATTTTGGGCTGCATTTTGTGCTAAAGATTAAGATTGTTGTTGGTATATAAAACCACTATATTAAGGAGGTTGAATGATGATAATTGAAATACGAAATCAGCTAAAGAAAAGTTCATCAGAGAAAGGTATGTAAGGCGCTCGTCCATCGATCTTTTAAGCACGATTTGTGCATTGTGAATTGAATGAGAAAGCAACCTATTTATAAGTCTTGAGGCAGTATGTTAAGCTTCATTTAAGCATTCAAAGTTTCATGTATTGAGGTTAAATGTTGAGATTATATCTAGCCCAAGGGAGGCATTTAAAGTGGGATATCGTGTCGATTGTTGTCGTAGTTGTACATTGAGTTGGAGACCCCTCAGCGTGGGCATTGTTAGCTGGTCCTTACTGTATTTTATATATATATGGGTGAAGTTAAATGTGTTTAAAGTTTTGGTTGCTAACTGAAATTGGTGAAAGAGCCAAGATAATGACGTGTAAACAATTTTAAGCCAAGTAAAGACGTCACAAGCTATTAAGGGTAAATGAGCTTATTGAAATAGGATTGCCTTGTTATGGTTGTCCTTTTATCTTATGTGTATGTTATGAAATATTCCAGGCCAAGGGGAAATTTTATAATCCCCTTAAGCCGAAGGATAAGCTAGCGAGTCTCCGAGCTCTAATGTCCTTTTGAACATGATCTATAAATCTTGTTGAAACTCTTAGGTCATCTGCAGTTCTTTATAATTTATACAAGTTTTGAATACATGCATTTAAGTGCTATTTTATAACTTTACATGTTATACATGCTCACTCGCAGTTATGTATTACGAAGAAGGCTTATGCAGGCTACTTATTTAGGATTCATCGTTTCTATGCTATACATGTTAAATTGTCCCAGTATAAGCCATATCGGCTCCATTTATGATTATGATTATGATTTATTGATTTTACCCCGGTGTGGTACACCGGTTGGAGGTATTTTTTATTTTTTACCCTGGTGTGGTACACTGGCTGAACGAATTTTATATGAATTTTATGGTCGGCTGGCCGCTGAAATTTCAATTATAGTTTTTGTTGTGCATTAGATGATTGCATTTACACTTCAATATTGAGTTATTGTCAGATTTCGGTTTTCAATATTCCGGATTGTTACTATTCCTTATTTCCGGCTCAGTTATCATTGTTATCTTATATGTTTACAGTTTTCTGCCTTACATACCAGTACATTTTATTCGTACTGACATCCCTTTGTCTAGGGACCTCTCCTGCAATTGTGCTGCAGGTACAAGCCGATGCTCAGATCATCAGACGCAGTAGGAGCCAGATTTTAGCGGAATAGTGGTATGCTTCTCTCTTTCAGGAGCCATGTCCTAGTTTTGACTATTTTGAGTTTTATGTACAACATGGGTAGGCCGGGGCCCTGTCCCGTGCGTTTATGTTTGTTTACTCTGTAGAGGATGATGTGGTCTAGTTTATATAGTAGTTTTGGTTGTGTATTCGTGTTGGTTTTCCATTGCTCAATTTAGATTTATTGTAGCCTTGTCGACTTTCTAGGTTGCATATTCATCATTATCGAGACATTATGGGTCTAGTATTTATCTTGGTTGGTTGTGGCAGGTGGCTTGGTTAGCCTTAGTGTTACATTTATAGATGCTATATAGCCAGCTTCTCGATCAATCATAAATCGAGTGCCAGTTGCGCCCTACCCCAGTTTTGGGGTGTGACAAAAATGTACCGTGATCTGCAGGAAGTCTATAAGTTGAATGGCATGAACAAGAACATAGACGATTTTGTGGCTAAGTGTCTGAATTGCCAACAGGTGAAGGTTGAGCATTAGAGACCTGGAGGTATGTTTCAGGACATCAGTATTCCTACTTGGAAGTGGGAGGAGATCAATATGGACTTCTTTATAGGTTTTCCTTGTACTCGTTGACAGTACGACTCTATATGGGTGATTTTGGATAGATTGACTAAATCAACCCATTTCTTACCGGCTAAAACTACCGATTCAGCCGAGGATTATGCTAGATTGTACATTAGAGTTTTGGTTTGGTTGCATGGAGTTCCTTTGCCCATTATCTAAATAGGGGTACTGGGTTCACTTCTTAGTTTTGGAGGTCGTTTCAGAGTGGCCTTGGTACTCAAGTGAAGCTTAGCACAACTTTTTACCTACAGATAGATGGTCAGTACAAGTAGACCATTCAGACTCTTGAGAACATGTTGAGAGTGTGCGTGATTGATTTCAAAGGTAGTTGAGATGATCACTTGCCTCTCATCGAGTTTGCCTACAATAATAGTTACCACTCAGCATTCAGATGGCTCTATTTGAGGCTCTTTATTGGTGGAGGTGTAGGTCACCTATTGAATTGTTTGAGATAGGTGAGGCTACGTTGATAGGGCCAGATTCAGTTCATGAGGCCATGGAGAAAGTTCAGCTTATTAGAGAAAGGCTGAAAAAAGCTCAAAGTCGCCAAAAATCTTATGCGGGTGTTAGGCGGAGAGAGATATGAGTTAGAGGTTGATGATTGGATGTTTTTGAAATTGTCTCCCATAAAGGGAATGATGAGGTTTGGGAAAAAAAGGAAGCTTAGTCCCTGATATATTGGTCTTTATGGGATTCTGAGGCGAATTGGCAAGGTGGCATATGAGTTGGAGCTACCAGCAGAGTTAGCTTCGATGCACCCAGTTTTTCATGTATCCTTGTTGAAAAAGTGCATCGGTGACCCAACCTTTGTTGTTCTGGTAGAGAGATTAGGTGTAAAGGATAGCCTAACTTATAAGGAGGTTCTGATTAAGATCCTTGATCGTCAAGTTCAAAAGTTCAGGAACAAATAAGTAGTTTCAGTGAAGGTTTTATGGAGAAATCAGCTTGTTGAGGGAGCTACGTGGGAAGCCGAAGCAAATATGATGGCTAAATACCTGCATCTTTTCCCTTCCGGCTCAGTTCCAGCATGAGGTCCCAGTTTCCTCCTTAGTACTATATTCAGTTTCATGTCAAGTTCATGTCTTTAAGGTTCTTTCATGTCATAGCATGCATGTATGTTTCATGAATTCAGTTAAGTCATGTATTTCAGTCCGGAGTCAGTCACTCCGTTAGTTTTCAGCTATAGTTGTTCAGTTTTGGGATTGCAGTTCTTTCCCCAGCCTTTCAATATGATTAATATACATTCAAGGATGAATGTTCTCAAGGGAGAGATAATGTAACACCCCAAAAGTCCTTAAGATCATACCTGAGGGTTGAAGTAGAGAAAAAACAGGAAAATCTGCACCAGGTCACAGAAAGAGTCATTGAGTGACTCGATATGTGACCCAGCTGGTCAACAAGTGATCGTTGTGTGTGCATGAGGTGGAGAAAATTTTACTTCCTGGAAGTTTTAATGGATGAGGTGATGAGTCGTTAAGACTCCTCACGAGTCGTTAAGTGACCCGTTAAGTGAACAACAGTAGGAAAGTATTGGAATCCAGTGTACTTCACGGGTTGAGGGAATGAATCGTCAAGTCCCTGACGACCCATTAAGTGACTCATTGAGTTGGGAAGGATTAGAGGTTGGATTGTGACTTCCAGTGGAGACCCTAAGTCCCCCAATGAATCATCGAGTCCCTCGTTGGGACTAGCAAGGTCATTTTTTCAGTCGGTTCATTATGGGTATTTTCATAATTTTTTAAGTTTCTAACTCCTAAAATAAGTCATTTTTTAGCTTAATAAGAAGGGTTTTATTCATGCTAATCCCTCATTCTACTCCTAATCCTTTCATTAGAAGATCAAAGCCTCAAGTGAAGCAAGAATTCCCCATCTTCATCCGCTCCAATTTCTCTTGATAATCAGACCCTAGCAAGAATTCTTCAAGCCCAGGTATGTAGGGCCATGAATGGGGTATTCCTTCCACCCTCATATCCAAATTTCTCCTCTAATTCATGAATTCAACTTTTTAATTAAGTGTATTGATTTCTAAGATTTTAACTCAATTCTATGAATTTTATTTATGCTATGTCTATGGGTCCAATCCCCTCATGTGCTAGTTGATGATTTAAGACTATTGGGGCTGATTTTACCTTCAATTCGATTATCAATTATAATCTCAAGTTATTAGAAATTATGCTCTATTATGCATGTTTTATGAAATTCAAGCTTATGATTTCTAGCATGATGAGTTATCTAGCATGCATGAATGTTTATGAATTATTAACTCATAATTCCATGATCTTGAACTTGAAGTCTATTTCAAGTATGTATGATATCATGATTTGGAAGCCCATGCAAGTTAAGTATGCTTATCATAATTTTGGACAAGGTGTACAAGATCAGTTTTAAAGAGATATTTGGAGTCAAGATTCCCCAACTATTCAGATTTAAGTGATGTTTTGAGAATATGATTATATGAGCGATATGCATGTTTTGGGACTAGTATCTAGCACCGAGTAGGTTAGGATTCCGAGGACCTTGGTCTCTAAACTACGCGCCACCATAGGATATACTTTATTGGGACCTCTCAAGAGAGTGCTTCCCTCGCCCGAGGGTACACACCCGTGATATCACACCTCATTCATTCTTTGCCCTGGAAAAGCTTGGGATGGATCTCCTCCACGTGGGTAAGATGTGGGATCATCATGCGCTCATACATGGTGGTTGTCGTTTATGATGAGTCTCCCATTGTTCCTTAATATTTCAGTTACTCACGTTCAGGACTTATGATATTATGTTTTATAGTATATTTGACCCAATGATCATTTTATGATCTTTCACCTATGATTTCAAGCATGAAAAGTCATATGATTTATATTTCTAAATCTTGGGCCATTATGTATAGCTTATGATGAACAACTTATGATTATGCATATCTCATATATATGATTTTTAGCATGCTGTCCTTACCCTCATGATTTATCTTGATTTATATTTATGATTTTTAACTAACATTTTACTAATAATATTTTACTTACCTTACATACTCAGTACATTCCAAGTACTAACGGCATACTCTATGCTATATCGTTTCATGATGTAGGTTCGGGTGATCAGACTCAGCCGCGTTGTTAGTCTTGCTCCCATATCAGTTCAGTTCAGTCCCTAATTGGTGAGTCCTCATCTTCCTAGGACCTTCATTTAGTTATTTTTTAATGTCAGTTTAGTTTCAGACTTGGAGTTAGCTGGGGGCTTTTCCCAATATCTCATCAGATAGTAAACGCTTTTCAGACATAGACTTAGTATGTTCATCTTTGTGATTCAGTGTTGTGATATTATATTCTCGCTTGATATATGCTTTATGATATTTAGTCTTCCTCTCATTCATGCTTATGTTGATTTCTGCTTGATTATGCTCTTATGTCAGGCTGTAGATGTACCATGGGTTAGCTTGGAGCCACTCGTGGTTTATAGGTCCCGTGTCTCAATCCAGGGTCCCATCTCGAGTCGTGACATAGGCGATTGCACCTGTGAACCCAAATGGGAGTGCAGTAGCAGCTAGGGTGTGAGACTCCACCAGGATGAACCCGCTGGAATTTCATGGTCCTAAAGTGACGAGGATCTACAAGAGTTCATTTATAAGATTTACAAGATTACTCAGATTATGGGGATTACCAGAGAGGAGAGTGCAGACTTGGCCTCCTATTAATTGAAGGTGGTAACTCACATATGGGACAAGTAGTTGACGGAAGGTTGTAGGCAGGCGTAACTCCTATTGATTGGGATGAGTTCGTTACACTTCATTGGACGGGTTCTTTCCCCATGATATGAGGGAAGCAAATGTTGTAGGGTTTATCAACTTGAAGCAGAACAATATAACGGTTCAGGAGTATGCCTTGAAGTTTACCCAGCTATTCAAATATGCTCCGAAGATGGTTGCCGAGCCGAGGGCTTGCATGCGCAAGTTTGTATTGGGAGTCTCAAACTTAGTGGTGAAGGAGTGCATGACAGTTATGCTTATTAGTGAAATAGATGTCTCTCAACTCATGATTCATGCCCAACAGATTGAGGAGGAGAAGTTAAAGGAGAAGGAGAGGGAGATTAAGAGGGCTAAGTGATGTTGGGAATATTTTGATGCCCATTAGCCATGTTTTTACTCATATTTGATCATTTTTTGAGTTCAAATCCTTAATTTATGCTTAAATTCATGTATGTGTGTGTTTTATATGCTAACAAATGATTTGAGCAGGAAACTAAGCAAAAGGGGCTCAAAATGATGCAAGAGATGAAGAGTTGAAATTCTGACGGGTTTGGTGCGATGGTTGGCACCCCGCACCAAGTCCTAAACTTCAGAGAATAAAATCTCATTTTGGTTTTATGGCTTGCGCCCCGCACCATCCCTCAAACTTCAAAGGATTTTAATTCACAAGCTTGGCGAGATATGAGGCGCCCCGCGCCAAGAGGTCTCCAGACTTAGAGAAATTTGACGAACACCTTGGAGAGATAGAGGGGGCGGTGCGCTAGGCCTAATCCGGAGCTACAATTGCTGGAAATTTGACTAAGTCTGTGACGAGACAGGAGGGGCGGCGCGCCAAGGCTATTCCGGGGTGAAAAATGCTGATTTTAAAGCCAAGTCTTGGAGGGAAGAAGCGTCATTTGAAGGCTCATCTATATATATGAGGCTTAGGTCATTTTCTACATATCTTTGATCAATTTTTAGACAGGATTCGACATTTTGAAGAGGCTGAGACGCTAGAGAGGAGGCTCAACTCATTTTCTATTCCGTATTTTGTTCATGAAAGCTTGTAAGTATTTTGGAAGGAAGAAAAAGTTCTACAAGGGTTCGTCTTATTTACTTTGTATTTTCGTATGATGATGACCACTTATTCGGTTTTCTGCTTTTTTATCAGTGGCTAAACTTTTAATCTAGGGTTGTGGCCATGGTGGATGGTTGATTGTTTGAAAGTGTAATAAACTTGGTTTTAATTCTTCTTTGTGGTTGTTTGTATTTATTTGTTTTAATTTATTATTTTTGATTGATCACCTTATAAGTAATCTGTTCGCTTTCGATTGATCTTTGGAAAGAGAATCGAAAGGGTTAAAGATAAATACATAACAAGAACTCAAAGACCCGTGAACCCATTGGTGATAGGATAAAAGTTGTTATTGAGGATTGGGATATATCCTTCAACCCTGTTTAGTTGAAATACAAGTAGGCATAATCATTTTTTCATTTTCTCCTGCGACCATAGGGATATAGGTGTTAGGATTCATGATATAGTTCTTGGATGCTAGGGATAGTGGCAAGAAATGGGAAGTAACTTGTAACTTGCAACTAACAACCATAGGAAGAATCATGCTAGTTTAATTACGTTTGGAAAAACTCAACCTAAAACCAACCAAGTGCCATTGCCCTATATTTTATGTTTGTTTATTGTTTTTATTGAAGTTCAAAGGGTTGTTTGCCTTAATGTATGCTAAGCACGAGAAGTCAAGGATCATCCTTAGCTTGTTTGTATCCTGAAATAAAGAGAACCTTTTGAAGGTTAACTATAGAGAACAACGGGCAAGAAATAGGTGAAGAGAATAACAGAGTTCCAGTGATACAGTTTGCTAGGCTGAATGTGGAAAATGCTTCCAAAGAAATTGTTAAACTGGCCATCACTAGGAACTTTAAGCTAAAAGAAGGGATTGTGCGGTTGGTCCAAAATACTTTTCAATTTTAGGGCAAGCCCCAAGAGGATCCCCACAGGCATCTGATGACATTTGTAGAGCTGAGTGAAAATTTTCACTACCAGAACGTGCTAGATGAATATGTCAAGTTGACTCTGTTTCCATTCTCACTGATTAGAGAGGACAAAGAGTGGCTTTAAAATGAGCCCGCGGGATCCATCACAACTTGGGAGATTCTCTCTAACAAGTTCATCAATCGATTTTTCTCTTCGAGAAAAACTAAAAAACTGAGAGGAAAGATCTTCAGATTCATATAGAGGATGGAGAAACATTAGCTCGGGCATGGGAATGTTAAAAGGGTTACTTGAGAGATTCTCCATACCACATGAAACCTAAGGAGATAATCGAGCACAATTTCATTAAGGGTCTGAAGCTCGAGTCTAAGATACTTCTTGACACTACCACACAGGGATAGGTTCTATCCAAAAGTTATGATGAAATTGAGGCTCTGTTAAATCTCATGTTTGCAGGTAGTTAGGATTATCAGGATTCAGGCAGAGGATTTACAACAGCAAAGGTGCCGAGAAAGCTTGAGATGGATGGCGTAGCGGCAATCAGAGAAGATATTAGCCAGTTGGTGAATGTGATTAGTAAGTTGGTAACCACACCAGCAGGAGGCCAAGTGCAGCAGGTACAAATCCCACCACTATCATGTGAGAACGTGTGGTGACAACCATGCTTATTCAGGTTGTCCTATTAATCCTAAATTTGTATATTATATGGGACAACAAGGTCGTGGTGGATGTTTTATAGGTAATGGCTATAATCAGGGGTACCGGAATGGAGAAAATCCCCCAGGAGGAGGGAACCAAAACTTCTAAAGGCCCCAAAACACTTATCAAAGGCCACAGGGCCAGCAGCAGAGCAGTTCTCTTAAGGAGACAATGAAGCAACGGATCGTGCAGCAGATGCAAGTGATAAATGAAATGCAAAAATCCATCCATGAGATTGAAAGGCAAATAGGGCAATTGGATCTGCAGAAGAACCCCAAGGAGAATGTAAATGTTATTTCTTTGCGCAGTGGTAAGGAGCTAGGTGAAGTGATCCCCAAGGAGAAGAAGATTGATACGGAGCATACTTTGATAGGTAGATAGGAAGTGGTTGATCCATGTCAACAAAAATCGAAAATTGTAGTATCTAGAGAACCTCCCCCATTTCCTCAAAGATTTAAGAAGTGAAAGAGGACATAACTTGTCAAATATTCCTTCAGATTTTAAAATAGGTTCATGTTAACTTACCTTTGGTGGATATTTTGCAGGATGTTCCGAAATATGCCAAGTATTTGAAAGATATTATGGAAAATAAGAAAAGGCTAACGGAGGTTGAGACTGTGGCATTGATAGAAGAGTGTAGTTCGCTGGTGCAAAATAAAATTCCCAAGAAACTGAAGGACCCGAGGAGTTTCACAATTCTTGTGACCATCGGAAGCAGAGAAATTAGGCCAGCTTTGTGTGATTGGGGAGCTAGCATCAATCTGATGCCTGCATTCCTATTCAGAACGTTGGGGCTAGGCAAACCAATGCCTACCACAGTGACCTTACAGCTGGTTGACAGATCCATTGTTCACCCGGAAGGAATCATTGAAGATATTTTGAATAAGGTAGGACCTTTCATCCTACTGGTGTACTTTATAATCTTGGACTACGGAGCAGATGCAGTAGTTCCCCTTATTTTGAAGAGAGGATTCCTGGGGCCCATAGATGCTATAATAAAGGTGAAATCAGGAAAGGTAACCATGACAGTGGATGGTCAAGAAGCAGTTTTTGATGTGTTCAAGGCAGCAAAATTGCCACCCCATCACAAGGAGATTAAAACTATTGTGGCAATTGAGCCAGAATTGTCCCATGCAAATCTAGAGCAATATCTATCATAGGATGATCCACTTGGCATAGTGTTGGCATATGAGGAAGAACAGATAAAAGGGTCATAGACAGTAGAATGTTTAGTAGAACTAGATGCCACCAGTTCATATGTCCGAAAAGATATTCTTGCAGAAATACTTGATAAATCTTTAAATTAGGAGAAGTTGAAGCCTTCTATTGAGAAGGCACCAGTTCTTGAACTAAAACCCCTCCCCACTCATTTGAAATATGCATATTTAGATAGTGATAAAACATTTCCTGTGATAGTATCTTCTTTGTTGAATGATGAACAGGTTAACAGGTTGCTGGAAGTACTAAGGAGGCACATAACAGTACTGGGATGGACAATAGTTGACATAAAAGGAATAAGCAGTTCCTTTTGCCTACATAAGATACTACTTGAAGAAGGAGCCAGACCCAGTGTTGAATATTAGCGAAGACTGAACCCAATCATGAAAGAGGTGGTCAAGAAGGAGATTATAAAGTGGCTGGATGCAAGTGTAATCTACCCAATTTCGGACAGCCATTGGGTGAGCCCAGTTTAGTGTGTTATGAAAAAAGGAGGAATGATTGTGGTGCATAATGAGAGGGATGAATTGATCCCCCAAATAATAGTTACAGGATGGAGAATTTGCATTGATTACCAAAAGCTAAATGCAGCCACTGGGAAGGATCACTTTCCCTTGCCTTTCTTGGATCAGATGCTAGATAGGTTAGCTGGGCATGATTACTACTGCTTCTTGGATGGGTATTCAGGATATAATCAGATCATGATCGCACAAGAAGATCAGGAGAAGACTACTTTCACCTGCCCTTTCGGCACCTTTGCATTCTAAAGGATGCCGTTTGGACTATGTAATGCTCTAGGAACATTCCAGATATGTATGCTGGCTATATTTATAGATATGGTGGAGAAATATGTGGCGGTGTTCATGGATGATTTTTTAGTCTATGAGAGTGACTTCAATAGTTGCTTGAGTCATTTGGATGTCGTACTAGCCAGATGTGAAGAAACTAATCATGTACTGAATTGGGAGAAATTTCATTTCATGGTACGTGAAGGGATAGTCATGGGCCATAAAATTTCAAAAGCAGGTATTGAGGTTGACAGAGCTAAAGTTGAAGCAATTGAGAAACTACCACCCCCGATCTTGGTGAAAGGAGTGTATAGTTTCTTAGGATATGTAGGTTTCTATAGAAGGTTCATCTAAGATTTTTCAAAAATTATAACTCCGATGTGCAATCTCTTAGAGAAATATGTGAAGTTGAGTTTAACAGGGAATGTGTGCAGGCCTTCAACACATTGAACGATAAGTTGACAATAGCTCCAATTATCCAGATTGGTCATTACCGTTCATTGTGATGTGTGATGCTAGTGACTATGCGATAGGAGCCTCTTGAGATAGAATAGAGGGAAAAGGTTTCAACCCATTTACTAAGCAAGAAAGTCTTTAGATGTACCTCAGAAAAATTACATCGTGATAAAGAAGGAGTTATTGGCTGTGGTGTATGTATTTGATAAGTTTTGGGAATACCTAGTGGGGACAAAAGTGATAGTTTATACTGATCATGCTACAATCAGATACCTATTTGCAAAGAAGGATGCCAAGCCCAGACTCATTCGATGGATATTATTGCTACAGGAATTCGACATTGAGATCAAAGATAGGAAGGGCATATAAAATCAAGTGGTAGCTCACTTATCCAGGTTGGAGGACAAGGAGCATATTGAGTGTGAGACTAACATAGTGGAAACCTTTCCGGATGAACAGTTATTTGTGGTGTAGAGTCAAGAATTGCCATGGTATGAAGATATGGTAAATTTTTTGGTTAGTGGGGTGTATCCACCTGGTGTGAACTCAGAGAAGAAGAGAAGATTACTGCATGACAACCAATTCTACATATGAGATGAACCCTTTTTGTACAAGATAGGCCCTGATCAATTAGTTAGAAGATGTGTTCCTGAGGAAGAGGTGACTCAAGTTCTGCAGAGCTGCCACTTCTCATCTTATGGTGGATATCATAGTGGGGATAGGACCGCAGCAAAAGTTCTGCAGGCTGGTTTTTATTGGCTTACTCTGTTCAAAGATGTGTATCTATTCACAAAGTCTTGTGATAATTTTCAGAGAACAGGGAACATTTTGAAGAGGTAGAAAATGCCCCAACAAGGCATTATGGAAGTAGAAGTGTTCAATTGTTGGGGAATTGACTTCAAGGGGCCCTTCATCCCTTCAAATGGAAACAAGTATATCTTGGTGGAAGTTGATTATGAATCAAAATGGATAGA
This sequence comes from Datura stramonium, assembly GCA_018107945.1. Lineage (NCBI taxonomy): Eukaryota > Viridiplantae > Streptophyta > Magnoliopsida > Solanales > Solanaceae > Datura > Datura stramonium. The sequence goes on along the minus strand of JACEIK010002195.1, from coordinate 64,356 downwards.
AGCTATGCAACGCTATGAATGATGCTAAGAATGTAACTTGTTTCTTGAAAAAGAACACATTCACCCATTTTGGCACGCCAGGGACCATCATCGGTGATGAAGGTACACATATTTATAACGACTCTTCAATAATGCCGGATCTCCCGTGGCATATAACGATCCAGGAAGGCCTCCGAGAAGCTGGAAGTTGATTATGAATCAAAATGGATAGAAGCTATAGCACTGCCTATGAATGATGCTAAGAATGTAACTTGTTTCTTGAAAAAGAACACATTCACCCATTTTGGCACGCCCAGGACCATCATCAGTGATGAAGGTACACATATTTGCAACCGACTCTTCAATAATCTGTTGGCTAAATACAATGTGAAACATAAGGTAGCCACTACATATCATCTGCAGACTAGTGAACAAATGGAGTTATCGAATCAAAAAATCAAAAAAATAATTTATAATACAGTGAGCACAAATAGAAAGGATTGGTCAAGTAAGCTGGATGATGCATTATGGGCTTACATAATAGCTTTAAAAACTCCTATTGGCACTCGACATATAGGCTAGTTTTTGGGAAAGCGTGTCACTTACCAGTTGATCTGGAGCACAGAGCACATTGGGCAATACAGAAGTTGAATATGGATTTGGAAGCTGCTGGATAAAAACAGATGCTGCAACTACATGAGTTGGATGAGTTCAGATTCAATGCTTATGAGAATGCCAAAATGTACAATAGAGGACCAAGAGAGCACATAACAGAAGCATTCAACCTTGTGAGTTTCAAGTAGGGCAATTGGTGTTACTATACAATTTAAGGTTGAAGCTATTTGGTGGAAAGCTGAGATCAAAGTGGTCGGACCATTTGAAATAGTAAGTGTGAATGCACATGGTGCTGTGGAGTTGAAACCCTTGGGGTCTGACAAAATCTTCTTGGTTAATGGCCAAAGGGTGAAGCATTATTATGAGGGAAATTAGGAAAGAGAAAAGACTTCAATTTTATTGCAAAATGATTAAAAGGTCTTGCTTTGTGCTATGCCGTAAAATAAGGCACTTGTTGGGAGGCAACCTAATTGTAATAATGTAGTTTTTATTATTACTAATTTTTATAGTGTCACTTTTATTTTATTTTTTGTTTTGTGTGTAGAAAAGGGGAAGTCTAAGGAGCACGTCTGGAGCTTAAGTATGGGGTCGTGTGACCCGTGAATCAAAGAGACAGGCTGCTAGCTAGGCCCTAAAGGGCCTCAGGGAGTAATTACTCACTCTTATCTGACCTTTACTTTTAGATGTTGTAAGGGCAGAACATGATTTTAAGTGTGGGGTAAGGGAATATCTCCCTGAATTTATGAGGTTAGTGGTTGTTCCATAATGTGTTGTTTGAAATAATTTTTGAAAATGGAATGTCTCACCCACCCTTCGATTTTTCTTATGGCCTCAGTTCTTTTTTGAAAGGGAGCCCTTTGAACCGGGTAATTTTTGTTTTTGTATGTCGTCGTAGAATAATGACTTTTCCCTATGATAGATGGATGACGACCATCTTAAGGGAAGTTTCGTCACATTTTTTTTACTTTCTAGGATTAAATCGTAGATCATCCACTTGAATGCTTGTTGATATTCTACTTTGCTGATACACTAGATTAAATAGAGTGGTTATTTTGATCACATAAGTTAGAATCCTTGAGAGACACACATATATCTTTAACTTGTCTCAATATATCCTTAGGGATTAATTATGAAATTAATGTCTCATTGAATATGATTGTGTGAATGTATAGCTATATAAACTGATTAGATTCTTGTTGCCATGAGAGGTGAGCTGAATTGCTTTGTATGTATATATTATAGCATATAGAACTTGCCTTAGTGTATGTAGGATAACTAGTTGGTAGGGAGTTGAGAAATGATCAAGGCATTTCTTTGAAAAGCCATATTTTCCCATTATTGCTTTGCCTTCTTAGTCATTCTCCCTAGTTAACCCCTTTGAGCCTAAAAGCCTTATTCTTTATTAGCCTCAATAGTAGCTTAATCTCTCTTGTTGTGAGACCTCAAACTTATTGATCCGAAGTAGTCTTAAGCACTTTGAGACTTGAAAGTAAGGTCCACCAAAGTATAATGTGAAGGGAAAAAGAAAAAATCATGGTAAGAAAAGAAAACTGAGAGAAAGGGTGCACATAAAAATTGTGTTGTTTGCTGCTAGGAAAATGAAAAAAAGAGCTCTAATTGTAAAATTCTTAGCTATGCTATGATTAGAGAACTAGCAGTCAAGTAGTGAAAATGGGGCATGAAAATAAAAGACAAGGGTGAGTAGATGAGGAGCGAACAAGCAAGGAAAAAGGTGGTGGACAAGTAAAGTGAAATATTTCTTAAAAGTTCTTAGGGTGGTAGTCACTATATAATGAAATATCAATCCTACCCATCCCTTAGCCGACATTACAATCAAGAAAAGTCCTTGTGATCTTAATCTATTGAAACAATTAGGTAGTATAAATGTACATGAAGGGCAGGCTTATGGTATGTTGCATATGTGCATTACATCATTTGTGAGTGTGAGTGTGCATTACTTATGTCATGCCCCACCTTGGGAGGCATGAGCGGCACCTAATACCACCTGCTTGAAATCTGGGCTGATGCGGCTGGGCACGAGGCACCTCACAGTGCCTACCAATGACTCAAATTCAAGAAAAAAAACTGCTATATCTTGGCTGTAAACACAGTCTCAGACAGCAAGGCCATACGGAATTTTGTAAAGCGTACTTGATAACACACATCAATAGGATCCTATGCGAGTGATAAGACCACCGTATTTGTCTAGTTATAGCATAAAGGAAAATAGAAGCTATACTAGGACCCACATGGCCAGCACCTAAATAAGACATAGATGGGCCCCATACATCCAGCAACAGCTAACTAATTGGATACTGTGATGCCAAGCCTCTAAAAATAAAAATAGTGGTGAGGGACGGGGCCACAGAGCCTGCCCAAATACTATACAAATAATAGGTGGTAGCTTCTATAACCTAGCAACTCGAATGAAGGAGGCGCCAATGTGCTGACTCTAAATGGCTCCACTGGAGATCTCACAACCTATCTGTCTAAACCTATAGGCAAGTAATCTGACACCCGAGTTGGGCATCGGTACAATATGTACCAAATATGTAAGACGGTAAATAAAATTTGAATGAAAGCTTTTAAAGGCGAAAGTAAGTAGGGGAAAAGAAGAGGTTAACTTTTGGAAGTCACCTTATTCATAACTTTTGCATCGTAAACACTTCACGTATATGAGCAAAGACTATATAATTATATATTCATAAGCTATAGCTAGCAGAAAAGAATACAACCAAGAACCTAAAAGTGGCCCCCACAAGCACGGAAGATGCGATCAACAACAGAATAACCCGCTCGGACCCCCATAAGCCACGGCAGGCACACTTCAATCTATACTAACCAGGTTTCTATGATTCTACTGGTGCTATAGCCAGCTTCTCCAGCTCCCATGGTTTTGCAACTGAGCCTACTCGGCTCCTGATGCAATGTTTGTGTGAGTCCGGTAGACTCTGCTCGCGCCTAGGCTCAGGCTCGATGAGGGTGGAATGCGTCTGACATAAAAGATAATAGTCAGCCATTGAATAGATTGTAATATGGCCCGCTTGGGCACTCTGCATCATCCTTGTGACGATATATCGTTCCCTAGAGTAACGTCATATAGCCCCGGCGTGCGGCGACACAGCTAGTAACAATGGGGTGGGTCACGGAAGGCTCCTAGGTGAGATAATCCCCAGCAGTGCTATCTTGAAGCCTCAATCTAGCCACTTAAAAGGCGTGACAGTATCCTGCTCGCCTAGGATAGTCTGTATAGCTGCTGGTAGAGGCATACTCCGTGTACCTGTATCTGATCGGGAATCGATAGTGATCATAATCTCTAATGGTCCTAGGCTGGACGGGGTGAGGTGCAGGTGGCCCAACAACACTCGGAATATCTTGTTCGGACAACTATAACTCATAAGCGGTTGCTTAAGATTCACAAATGGCCAATTACTTAATTCCTTTGCTTAGAACGACTGTAGGTTGCTTCTGATCGAACCTTTGCTTTTGAGCGGTCGGCCTACAATCCTCCACAAAGCGACTACGTAATTCTTATCCACGAGAGGTATCTTGCCTGTAATAACATAGTTCTAGTCCTTTAGACCTTAACTTGAGTATTGTTTAGGTCTCTTATGACTTTTCCACGGGCGATTCCTAACCTCGCGAGGTAAGTTTATCTGAACCCTGCTCACAGGCTTGTTCACAGTATCTTATGGGAAGCGGCGGGTGTTGACCGCATTCAACTCTCCGGCAAAAGTTCCTCCTTAGGGTACCCACGGGTCTGTCTTCCTTGGATAAGCTGGGAGTGACTTCCTAGGTGACATATGACAAAGTACTAAGTCAACTAAGGCTGTCGATCACTAGCAGTAGCTAACTAGATGGCGGTGTCACTCGGTTCACTAGACAATCCACGGTGCCTTCCACAAGAATGGCCATCCTATCCCAAATTTGGCCACAGGGGTGTAGAGTACGCCATTAGCCCACTAGGCATGCTTCATGATAATACGGACGCCAAGTGGTAGTTATGTTTCCTAACTACGTCTAGGTTATTCAACTTACTAACTTATGCTTGATAACTATCCACGAGTTGATAGGGTCTATGCCTAACAATAAAGCATCCACTTCTACTAACACAATGGAGTTGAAAAATTGAAGAGTTCTGTGATGCTTATATCATGTGTCACACTCAACATGTTCATTCTGACAAGGGAATCTTTGCGATATAATCTTTATACGTTTTCTAACAGCTAACCACAATATATGTAATCGTAATCTACTGATTCCATCTAATAATCACAACATACCTTATCCTTATATACTAGCGGCGACTAGGTACAACATATAGGATCATTATCTACATTTAAAACATAAGAGTCGTATCACTATACGACGAGAATAACACCGGCGAAAAGGAAATAAGCCTTAACATACATTGAATGTCGACTTTCATTTGTTTACACAACCACCTAAAGCCAATAATTTGATTTAGTTGTTGCCTTTATTCTGAAAGAATACAGCTATTCAACAAGAATGGCCAATAACAATATCTTTTTAATAAAATTAACTATAACTTCAACTCCATTTTATTGATCAAAAAACTTACAATTTCGATTGTTTAGAAGGGAGAATGCTTACCTATTGCCTGTGGCCGTTTAGAATCAATTTGGAGCAATTCCGACAAAGCGTACTTGATGGGGTTACGGTGTGCCGGGGCGAATGTTCAAGTAACTCCGTAGAGATGTGTTTCCTAGGCCTAGAACTTGTTACCCCAAGTTAATTTGCGTTTGGACGGAGTTTGATAGCGTAATTTGACGAAAATTCTCAAAACCCATGCTGCTCTCCCTATTCTAGCTGAAGGAAATATTTTCAAATGAATTAATTCAACCCTTGAAACATATATATATATAGGAGGAAGTGGGCGAGGGCGTGGCGCCCCGTGGCGCGGGCTCGGGTGCGCGTGCCCTCAAGGTGCGGGATGGCCAACGCGGCGCGGCGCCCGATGCGCCTGGCCTCTGACCCCGACCTCCTGCTCGCTCGACTGCATACTCATTCATTCATTCCCTGAGCCTTTTTCCGCTATGTAGCCGTACTATAAAATCTCAAACATATGCGTCGTACTCTAAAATCCTCGAACATACATACGAACGCATCGGTTAATCAAATAAGAATTACAGGGTTAGCAACAAATTATTATGTTCCATGTCTTATATTGATGATGTTGAGAGAGGAACATCACTAAAAGTGAGGGGCACAAGAGCTTTAATTCAGTGTATTACTTGTTGTATGTGTCACACTTAATCATGTTGGCCCTTTGTATTGAAAAGATGAGTCATTTATAGAGGTTGTGTGCTCTTGATGGTGAAATCTTTATATGTGCTTTGTTTAGAATTATGTATGATGATAAAACAACTTTATGAATGCTCCATGGTAGTTGGTTGAGCATGAGTTGTTGAACTTCATGATGCAGGGTGCTTTGTTTTAAGGATTGTTCGATGGTTGATTGTTTGAAAGAGTAATAAACTTGGTTTTGATTCCTCTTTATGGATGTTTGTATTTATTTATTTTAATTTATTATTTATGAGATTGATCGCCTTATAAGTAATCTGTTGTCTTTCAATTGAGCTTGGGAAAGGGAATGGAAAGGGTTAAAGATAATACAACGAGAATTCAAAGATCCTTAAACCCATTGGTGATAAGATAGAAGTTATTGTTGAGGACAGGGATATACCCCTCAGCCCCGTTTAGTTGAAATACAGTAGGCATAATGAGTCGTTTCATGTTCTCCTGTGACAATAGGGATATAGGCGTTAGGGTTCATGAGATAGTTCTGGATGTTAGGGATAGTGCAAGAAATGGGATAGTAACTTGCAACTAACAACCACATGAAGAATCATGCTAGTTTAATTCGTCTGAAAAACTCAACTGAAACCAACCAAGTGCCATGTCTCCTAGTTTTCATCATTATGAAATACAATCAAGCTTGAATTCATTTGTAGTTAATCTTTACATTTGAAGTTTAGAAGTTAATATTTCTTAAATCAATCTCCATTTTTATTTGTTTCTTAGATTAGTGAAATTAAAAGTACAACCTTAAATAATGATTAAATTGACAAGTTCCTATGGATACGATATACGAGACTTAACAATCCTATATTGCTTGACGACCACGTGTGCTTGTGTGCTCTTGACGACATCACTGGGATGAGGGCTTTAAATACTCACGAGAAAAGGACGAGGGTAATGAGTAACGCTTCGGCTAAACGAGGCGTGATGGTAGAGTCGTGCCCACTGCCACCTCTTCAGCGGCTCGCCTGCTTGGGAGGTGCATCATGTTGTGCAGGTGGCATACAACACCAGAATCATTTTTATTCCCTTTCATCATGCTAGGAGCAGGAGAGCTCAACCAAGTTGTGGTCCATAGGTATGTTATGAGTTTTTCACCTTGATATTTATGTATTAGATCCGGGGGCCACACTAACCTTCATGACTCCTATGTTGTTATTATTTTTGGTGTCGGTCCCAAAATCCTTTTAGAACCCTTCTCGGTTTCTCCTATCGAAGAGTCAGTTTTAGCTTGGTGGATATATAGAAATTGCAGTTACAATTCTCTAGAAAGTTACCTCGGTGATCTAGTGATTAGGCATGACCGACTTTGATGTTATCTTTGGAATGGATTTGATTGTATTCTTGTCATGCGTTAGTTAATTGTAGAACCCAACACCCAAATAGTAGAGTTTCAATTTTCAAGTGAACTAGTCCTAGAGTGGAAGGGTAGTTCAACAATGCTTGTAGGTCCCATGTCTCCTCTCTTAAGGTCATAAAGATGATTTTAAGGGTTGTGTGTATTATTTAGTTCGGGCTAAGTATTCTAAGTGCGAGACCTAGAGTCTCCATTCAATCCTAGTTGTTTGTGAGTATCTAGTGTTGTTCCCATGTGATCTACTAGGAGTTCCTCTCAAGTGGGAGATTGACTTTAGGATAGACCTTCTCTCGATACACAACTCATATTCATTCCTCCTTACAGAGTGGCTCAGGCGAGCTTAAGGAATGGAAGGAACAGTTGAAGGATCTATTAAATAAGGGTTTTATTAGACCTAGCATGTCTAGGTAAGTGCTCCAAGCCGTGCGGAAGAAGATGGTTCTTTTCCAGGGTGTGCGTCAAACTACTTCTAGTTGAACAAAGTCACAATCATGAAGAATATTATCCCTACCACAGATTAGCCGGCTTACGACGAGTGGAAGTTCAGAGCCTTATTTCTCTGCAGAAGTGAGCCTCAGGGTCTACAAAACTGTGCAACTGGGGTGTTGGATGTGACATTTTGAAGAATGAAGGCGCTTAGGACTTGTGTATGTTAATTTATGTAGTTATTCTTACTGGACTATGAATGTCACATGGCTTTTATGATTTATTGACAGTTGTTCAAGCGATGTTTAGATATGTTCGTCATTATTTTCAAAGAATGATATTCTTTATATTCTCGGAGTGAGGAGGAAGCGGTACTCATTTTAAGGATTATCTTGCGTAAACTCTTAATGATCCTCTCTTTTGTTTTGCTAAGTTCAATAAGTGTGTTTGGCTGAGAAGTCAATTGCATTTCTTGAGTATGTGGTGTCTCATGAGGGTGTGCAGGTAAACTCTCAGAAGATTGAGGTAGTGAAGAACTGGCCTAGACCTATCAATCCACGATATTGACTTTTTTTGAGATTAATGGCTATTACATGAGGTTTGTGGGGATTTTCCTGCATTTCCTCACCATTGGTGGTTGACTCGGAAGAAGGTCAAATTTGGTAGTACGATGCTTGTGAGAGGAGCTGGGGAGTTAAAGGCTCGACTTATTTTTGCTCTAATCTTGACCGTGCTAGAGGGCAGAAATGGCTTTGTAGTGTATTGTGATGCCTCTAGAGTTGGCACGGTGTATGTTGATGCAACATGGTAAGGTCATCACTTATGCTTGAGACGACTTAAGACTCGGCAGAAGAACTATCCAACACACGACCTTGAGTTAGCGGCGGTGGTGTTTGCCTTAAAAAATTCTGGAAGCTCTTTGTATAGGGTGCATATTGATGTGTTCATAGACCATAAGAGCCTACAATATGTGTTTAAATCAGAAGGACCTAAATTTGTGGCAAAGGAGATGGCTTGAGCTTCTTAAGACGCTATGATATGAGACCTTTACATCATTCATGGAAGGCCAATGTAGTAGGCGCGCTCTTGCTTGAGTTGTCCATGCGAGTGTAGCTCATGGAGAAGATGGAAGAGAAGGAGTTGCTTAGAATGTCCATAGACTCGCTTGCTTAGGGGGTTTTCTTACAAATTGACGAATGGTGTTGTCATTGTTCGAGAATGGGTTGGAATCTTTATTGGTGATAGAAGTTTAGGCAAACAAGACGAGGGATCCTATCTTGGTTAAGAAGTTGAAGGAAGAAGTCCGAGGAATCGAAGGGAGATGGCGTAATCCAATATCGGGGTCAGCTATGTGTGTTTTAGGATGTCGATGACTTGAGAGAGTGGATGTTGAGAGAGGCTCACGACTCTCGATATTCTATCAACTAAGTGCCACCCAAGATGTGCCATGATCTATAGGAAATCTATTGGTGGAATGGCATGAAAGAAGGACATTCGCGAGAATTTGTGGCTAAGTGTCCAAAGTACCAACATGTAAAGGTTGAGCATCAGAGACCATGAGGTATGATTCAGGGATATTAGCATTCCTACTTGGAAGTGTATCACGACCCAGGGATTCACATCTGGACGTGACCTGATACTTAGAGTGACAAGTGACCCCAAGCAAACCTGGTAGAGCATATTCTACTAAAACAGATCTCTTGAGAATAATCATAAAGAGTGAGAAGCTGATAAAAAAGAAATAGCGCTCTTGAATAAATGACAAAATATGAAAAATAAAATGAAAATCTAGTTGAATCTATAAATATTGTCCCGAAAGCCTTCTAAAATAAACAGATGAGTTGCGAGATAAGCCCCGACAAACTCCGATTAATGCAGAAGATATATAAGAAAAATATAACTGAAAATGAAACTACGGCCCTCGGCGGATGAAGGTTCACCAAGTGGAAGTTCTTTGAGAAAGTAGTGAGTGACTAAGAAATTTTGTGGTGTTGAGTTTAGGTACACGAGCCTATATCCGTGATATAGCATAGAAATACGTCAGTGCTGGTGTACTGAGTATGCGAAGGATCTAAAATATACATATCTTGAGTAATAGTAGTTTTGCACTAAACAAAAAATAGACTAAAATCTGAAGAAAGCTGAATTGAACTAAAAATCTGCTGCAGGTGGTGAACTATACTATGCGGGAGAGTCTATAACGATATATAACCATGTGAGCTAAACGTGGAGTTTGATGTACACCCCCTAATCGGAGAAATTTTTTTTTTTTTTTTTTATACTTTGTTGGATCATATAGCTAAAGCCAGTGATCAGTTGGAGCCATTGAGGCTAATAACCTATGGTGGCAACATAGTGCAGGAACTTAGGTGCGCTGAACCCCCGCTCGATCGATGCTAAATTACTACTCCTACTGAAAATACTAAGCTGTGTCTAATGGTGTTGATAGCTTGAAGCGATGTCCTAAGACTTAGGTGAACCACTTATCGAAAGTGTTAGAGTCCTACAAGGATCTGAAAGAACTATGTTCTAAGACTCATCATAATAACTTTATCTAAAAATGTCATAATGGTCTAAGAACAACTAACAAGGTGATAAGTGATATTCACGGGTTTATTGAGTTTCTCGAACTAATAATAGTCAAGCTGATCGAGATGACATTTTAAGGAGAATACTAAGTATACTAGGTGCCCAACCGATACTCTGAGACTGAATATACCAAAATATTAACTTATATTCGGTATCGGTATTAATATTATAATTCGAGTAAAATTTACCACAACCAAATAATATTCTTGTCACGAGTTCTAAATCATGCAAGTTTTCTACAAATCATGCTAAAAGATCGAGACTAGGAAGAAAACAGAATAAATAAAACTAGGGCATGAATTACAGCTAGGAATAATCATGTAAAGTTAGGGAATTAACAAGATTTAAGGAGTTCCTTATCAAATTGAACACCCTAGCTTCAAATCTTCTACAGGGCTAGAATTAGAAAGTTTTCCTGAAATTAATTTGGGACACAAGGATGGAAGAATTTCCTTGTTGAATTCCCACATACCTAAAGGAGGAATTCTCTGAGAAAATCCTTGAGAATATAAGAAGAAGGTGAAACCTGTTCTTCTTTGGAGAGTCACCACCGCATTCTTACGTTACATTTACAGAGATTACGCGAAATGAAGGAGAAGAATCGGCTAACTCCCTCAACCCCTGATAATTTTTCCCCAGAACTGACATAGTCTAGACTAAAATAGTTGGAAATTACAAAAATGTCAGCGAAAAAGTACAGGAAAATTGTCGTCGGGATCCCTAACGGGTCACATAACGAGTCATTGGTTGAGACCACAACTCATTGGTGGCAGTCATTATTTATGTTCTAGAAATTTCCCTCTTCTGGATTCTCATGACAGATGACACAATGACTCATTGGTTGGACCAGCGGGCCGTTTGCCACCACTTGTCATCATTCTTGTACATTCTTAACGAGGTTAAGTTTTTAACCACTGACAAGAACAATGACTCATAGGATGGAAAGACGAGTCATTGGTTCCACTTATTGTCACTGGGAGAGATTTAAACCAACTCTGGATATCCCTGACCAGATGGAAAGAGCGACTGTTATCTCGGAAACAACGAATTGGTGCTTCCATCCGTTGTCACTGGGGTGACTTGAGCATATTTTGGATCTCACTCAAAGGCTACATGGGATGAGTCGTCATATCAAAAAATGGCTCATCATCTGACCCACATTTTTGGGAGGAGGATTTAGCATGTTTTGAGCGGACACCTCTGACCAGTTGAGCGACAACCCACGTTACTAGATACAATAAAACATTGTATCGCCGGTGTGGAAAAGAACTACGAAGCTAACAACGACTTGGATAATGGGTCGTTGTCACCAGCTAACAGCATCGTTGGTTGAGTCGTTACGAGACAAAAAAATTCTGATTTTCATGCTAAGTATGGATTTTTTTGGTCTACAAACTTTTGAGGTGTTGGAGCACAGGAACATTCTTCTATGAATGAAGGCTAAGTAAGTTGAAAGACTGGAAAGAGCTACAATCCTGAACTAAAAGCTATAAGCGATTTCTAAAAGAAGCGTGACTACGAACTAAGATAGGCATACTAACCGAACTTATGCAACTAGGGTAAATATTTAAACATGAATAAAGTTGATATGAGTATATGGAACTTAATAGAGTACTGATGAGGAATTTAGTACCTAGTGCTGAAACTAAACTGGAAGGGAATATGTAAGGATATTTAGATATCATGTCTACTTCTTCTTCCGTATCTCCCCTCGGCCTAGTTGGTTCCTCTATAAGACCTTCTTGAAGCAACCTCCTTGTTTCTCGGTTTACAGAGCCCTAACGGTCTAGGATCTAAACTGGAACTTCTTCCTGCGAGCAGTTGAATTTTACACCCATCCTCTCTATAGGTACTATTGAGGTCAGGTCACGGATGCATTTCTTCAACAAGGGACAAAACTGGAAGGAAGCTGTGTGCTGATGCTAACTCTATAGGCAACTCCAACTCATAAGCCACATTGCCAATGTATCTCAGGATTCTATAAGGCTAATATACCTGGGACTAAGCTTTTCTTTCTTTCCGAAGCCTCATTACCCCTTTCATAGGTGAAATTTTTAAAGTATTCCCAATCATTCATAGTAAACTCCAACTCCTTCTCGACATCTACATCGTTTATGTTGGCTTTGAGTTGTTGTTAGCGTTCCACGATAAGTTGAACCTTATGCATGGCCTCATGTAGTGAGTCAGGCCTATCAAGATAGTTTCACCAACCTCAAACTAGGAGATTTGCACCTCTACCATATGCCTCGAACGGGGCTATCTAAATCTTGTAGTGGTAGTTGTTGTTGTATGCAAATTCAATGAGAGGTAGGTGATCATCTCAACTACTCTTAAAATCGATCACATAAGCCCTCAACATATCCTCCAACATCTGAATTGTCCGCTCAGCACATCCCATTAGTGCAATGGGTGGAAAGATGTCTTGAGCTGGCTTTATGTACCAAGTCCTTTACGAAAAGATTTCTAGAAGTATGAGGTGAGCGGAGTACCCCTTTCTGAGATGATGGACAATGGAACCCTAGTGTAGTCTAAATAACTCCCGAAATGTACATTCTATCATAATCTTCTACTGAGTTTGTGGTCTTAACTGGTAGAAAATTTGTTGACTTAGTCATTCGTTCTACAACCACCCAAATAGAGTCATGTTGTGGCGAGTATGAGGTAGGCTTTTGTGATAAAGTTCATATTCACTTCTTACCACTTCTAAGTAGGAATACTAGTATCCTAATTCATACACCCAAGTATCGATGTTCAGCAGCAGCCTGCTGGCAATTTGGACACTTAGCCACAAGAAAATTCTACAATGTCCTTCTTCATGTTATTAGCCAATAGATATCACAGTAGATCACGGTACATCTTGGTGGAACCTAGGTGGATGGAGTACACAGTGCATGAGCTTCCACTAGTATTCGCTTCCTCAAATCATCCACATCCTGGAATACACAACCTATTTTGGTAACGAAGCACACCATCTCTCCTTTGGAGAAATCTTCTACCTCTTTCCTTAGGACTACTTCCTTGACTTGAGCAAAATTGGGTCTTCATTTTACTTTGACTTACCTCTCTGCCACCGAGGAGGATTGACCCTCGGACTACAACTCCACTGCTCTGGCAGGTCAACCAGCTGGAACCCTAACCGAGCCAGTCTGTGAACATCTCTAACCAGCTCTTTCTTACCATCCACAACATGAGAAGAACTCCCCATATACAATCTGGCGAGGGCGTCGGCCACTGGGGGCCTTACCGGAGTGATACGAAACGCTCATGTCATAGTTCTTCAGCAACTCTAACCACCTTCTCTTATACGAGATTCAAGTCTTTTGGCTGAACACATGCAAACTCTTGTGATTAGTAAAAACATCCATGTGAACCCCATAAAGATAGTGCCTCTAAATATTCAAAGTGAACACTACATTGTAATCCAAATTCATGAGTTAGATAGTTCTTCTCATAATATTTGAGCTATACGGAAGTGTATGCTATGACTTTGCCATGCTGCATCGAACACAATCGAGACCAACTCTAGAGACATCACGGTAGATCAGGCCCCGTCTAAACCTTCTAATAGAGTCAAGGCTAGGGTTGGCATGGCGGTTAGTCTTCGGCTCTGAAAGCTCTTCTCACGTACATCAGGACCACTTTGAAACTTCACATTCTTTTGATTAATCGGTCAGGGAGGCAATGGAGAGAACTCTTGATGAACTACTGTAATAGCCAGCTAAGCCCAAGAAACTCTAATGTTATATGGAGAAGTGGTATTGGGCCGAGTCCTTAAGCTGCTGCTATCTTTTGAAGATCACTGAATACCCTCTTTGGAGACCATATGGCCGAGAAGGCAATTGATTTTAGCGAGAATTCATACTTGTTAGATTTGGCGAACAAGCTGGAGGTCCACTGAGGAGTGCACCAAAACTATTCTCAGATGGTTTTGTATGCTCGTCCTCTCTATTCCTAAGTAAACCAGAATATCGTCTATAAAGACAATAACAAACATATAAGTATGGATTAAATACCGTATTCATCAAGTCCATGAAAGATGCAAGGGCATTGGTTAGTCCAAAAGATATAACTACAAATTCATAGTGACCATACCGAGTTTTGAAGGCTATTTTTGGAATGTCACATTCTCTGACCCTGAGCTGGTGGTATCCTGATTTGAGGTCCATCTTGGATAAACAACTAGCTCCCTAAAGTTGTTCAAACAAGTCATCAATCGCTTGATGAGGATATTTTTGTTCTTGAATGTGACTTTGTCAATGTCGATGGTCTATGCACATTAAGAGTGTACCATCTTTCTTTTGCACGAATAGAATTTGGGTCACCACCAATGGAAGATACTGGGTCTGATGAAGCCCTTACCTAGAAGGAACAATTGTTCCTTCGGCTCCTTAAGCTCGAGATAAAGCCATTATGTAAGGAGGAATAGAGATAGGTTGGGTATACGAAGAAGGTCTATGCCGAAGTCTATTTCCCGCTCCGGTAGGGACTACGGGAAGATCTTTGGGAACACATCGAGAAACCCGTAGAGGAAACTCACATACAGCTAGGCCCGGGCGAAGTGTCAAGGTCTCGAAACTAGAATCTTTAACCCTAACCGGGTGTTAGATTACCTGCTTGGTATTTCCTAGCCTTAAGGTATGAAATGAAACGACCCTTAGTGCGAAGTACTATCCCTCCACTCTAGAGTTGGTTCGTTAGGGAAAGCGAAACTTGATGACCTTAGTTGCAGATTTAGCTGACATAAGCAAATATAGTCAATCCATGCCAGGATGAGGTCGAAATTATTATATCTAGTTGTACTAGATCAAGCTAGTTGACTTTATTCAACAACACTAATGATCGAACAATTTCTATACACTCGAGATAGCTTTAACTAACTCACCAATCGAATGCATGAAAATGGCTGCGAGAGGATTTCTAGACTTATATAAAAGCGAACAACAATGTAAGGAGTCACGAAGGAGTGTATATCTTGGGTCCCCAGTAAAGCATAAACATCTAGACGAAAGAGACGTAACATACTCATCACTACATCAGTGGGTTCTCATGGTCTTGTCGGAGAATAAAGAATAAAAGCGGTTTGTGACGGCCGCCACACTGTGCCCAGGTGGTTCCTTCTTGAAGTTGGACGACGACTAAAATTGCGTGTGGTGGCTTTGGGCCTTCCCTTGTCTTGCTAACTGAGGCAATTCCTCAATCATGACCAGTTGCTCCCACCCAAAACAACCATCCCTACCAGTGGAGCCTCCCCAGGATGATTCTTGCCACACTAAGGACATGCTAGAAAGTGAAATTTCTTGGAGACATGGCTTTGGGGCGGAGGCGATGCCCTACAGGTTATCCTTACGGGTTCTAGAAGATGGAGCAGAGGAAGGTGTTGGAGTCCTCTGTTGCTGCTGCTGGGGCGATTACCACCATATGACCTCGTTGGAAATACTTAGCCCGGCTTTGCTCCTGCTTTGTTTACTCTCCCTCTTTATCTCCTTCAACTTTTCTACTTCTATTGTTGTGCATGAATGATAAGACTAGAGAGGTCTATGTCTTTTACATTAAGCATGGGGTCCTACATATCTTGACTACCAAGTTTGAAACTCCATCAAAAAACTTGAGCATGCGATTCTGAGCTCCATAACCATTTCAGGAGCATATCTCGGCAATTTGAGTGAACTTCGGTGTATGTTCCTATCATGTTGCCTCAAGTTCATAAATTTAGCAGCCTTAGCTTCCCTCAACTCCAGGAGAAAGAACCTATCTATAGGAATGCCTTAACGTACTCATCCTATTCCACCGAACTGCACCTTTTGCCTTCCTTCCTTCCATTACTTGTACCAAATGTGAGCTGCCCACTTTTAGGCTGGGTGGCGTAGGATCGATACTTTGTAGATGTAACACCCATGATTTGGGTGATCTTTTGCACTTCGTCAATGAATTCCTGTGAGTCTTCATCAAACTTAAATCCATGAAATGCTAGGGGATTCATTAAGAGTAAAATCTCAGTTACGCGGTGTTTGGGGCATTTGTATTCATTGGCACCACGACCTGCGGTGCTTGGTTGGTCACCGCCTGAGCCAACATTTGGATTGCAGCCGAAATTCTGCTGGGACACCTGGTCATCTGAGGGGCTGGCGGGAGCTGATGGGGCTGGCACCGGTTAGCATTTTTTGTCCTCCTTCCATTTCCCCTTTTCGGAGGCATTGTTAGCGAAAGGGTAAGCACAGAGATTAGGAGGATAATTTTAGAGATTAAACTCTATGCACGATAAGAATCATGAAGAAAAAGGAATTTTCTTACAAACGCCTCATAGCCTCCTCCTCATAAGTGTGGCGCGTTTCACACCCATGAAAAGGACTCACACTTGATGCGGCTTTCATACATCCTAGGATACTCTAAACTTGATACTCATTACTAAGTTTGTCACGATTGAGTTCACACCTAGTTTGACATGGTACATAGAATCACAAGTGGCCCCAAGCATACCCTGGTAGAGCATATTCTACTAAATTGATCTAGTGAGAATAATCATAAGAGCGGGCGATAAAGAAATACTTTGCTACTAAATAAATGACTAAATTTGAACAATAATTTGAAAATCTAGCTGAACCTATTAATATTGTTTGAAATCCTTCTAAAATAAACTGATGATTGTTGGGACAAGCCCCCAGCTAACTCAATGTCCAAACTAAATGAAAAATTATAGCTTGAAAATGTAATATTACGGCCCTCGACAAATGAAGGCTTACCAATGGGGGGTGTTTGGAAGTCCCCAGTGACTAGGCTGTGGTGCTGAGGCTATGTACCTGAGCCTATATCATAAAATGACATAGCATAGAAAGTATGTCGGTACATTGAATGTCACTGAGTATGCAAGAAGGAACTAAAATATACATATATTGAGTAATAGTAAAGAAGGCTGCTAAAATACGTGAAATAGAATGAAATACGAAGAAACTAAATTGAACTAAAAATCATAACTGAACTGGACTGAACTATACTATGTTGTAGGAGAGACTATAATCGACATGGAACTTCTACATGAGCCTAGCGTGAGTCCGATGTATACCCCCATCGAGAGAAATTCGATTATACCTTGCCGAGTGTAGTAGAGTTTGGGCCCGAGTGATCCTTTGTTTGGAGCCCATTTGGGCTAATAACCTATGGTGGTATGTTGTTACGAGAACCTAGGTACGTTGAACCACAGCCCGTTCGATACTAAGTACTACTCCCACTAAAAATCCTAATTGTGTCTAACTGTCTTTGATAGCTCAAAGGCGACGTTCTAAGACTTAAATTAGAACTACTTATTTAGAAGTGTTCTGAGAGTCTTAAGGACCTGAAAGAAACTAAGTTCTAAGACTCATCGGTCTGCTTTCTACGAAAATGTTGTAACAGTCTAAAGAACAACTACAGTGATAAACTAATCTTATTGAGTTTACGAGTTTCTTAAGACTAATAATAATCAAACTAATCAGCTGAAATTCCTGAAGAATACTAAGTATATTGAGTACTGACCGATACTCACGAGGCTGAATATACCAAAATATTAACTTCTATTCCGATTACACATACTAATCATTCATAATTCAGTAATTTACCATAACCAAATAACATTCCTATCTGAGTTCTAAATCATACAGAATTTTACTCAGAATCATGCTAAAGAACGAGACTAGGAAAGCAAACTGAATAAATGAAACTAGGGCATATTTATTAGGAATAATCATGTTAAATTAGGAATTAACAAACAATTTAAGGAGTTTCATATCAAATTGAAAATCCTAGCTTCAAATCTTTTACAAGGTTAAATTTGAAATTTTTCTAAAATTAATTTGGGACACAAGGATGGAAGAATCCCCTTGTTGAATTCTCACATACCCGAAGAAGCAATTCCCGGAGAAAATCCTTGAGAATCTAAGTAGAATATTTGAAACCATGTTCTTCTTTGGAGAGATACCTACATTCTTACGTTCTGTTTCTGAGATATTCTGTGAGAAATGAGGAAGAATCGACTAACTCCCCTTAGCCCCTGATAATTTACCCCAAAAGCGACAGTCTAGGAACTAAAATAGCTTAAAGTTACAAAATGCCCTTGAGGAAGATTCTGGAAAAACTGTCCATAAAGATCCTAGCAGGTCCATAACGAGTCATTTGTTGATACGTGACTTCGTTGGTGGCAGTCATTGTTCTGGTCTGTAAATTTCCCTCTTAGTTCTCAGGATGGATGACACAATGACATTGGATTTGGACCAACGTGTTGTTGCCACCACTCATTGTCATTACGTACATTACCGGAACGAGGTTACGGAATTTAACCCACATCTGACAAAAATGACTCCTAGGATAGAATAATGAGTCATTGGTTCCACTCGTTATTCATTGGAAGAGATTTGAACCAACTTTAGAATCCCTCAATGAATGGTCTAGGACGGCCGCTACTTGAAACAGTGGGTCATCATTTTCATTCCTTGTCAATTGGGTGACTTGAGCATAATGCAGGATCTCTCACTCAATGGCTACATGGGACGAGTCTTTATATCAAACAACGACTCTTCGTCGGCCTACGTTTTGGGAGAAGGATTTAGCAAATTCTAGACTGGGGTTACCATGACAGACTGAACGATGACCTGTTACCTAGATACAATGAAGGTCAATTGTATCACCCATTGTATTGAGGAAGAGAACTTCGACAATGACTTGAGACGGATCATTGTCATGACAATGACTCGTTGGTTGAGTCGTTACGAGACAAAATTTTCTAATTTTTCATGCTAAGTCTGAATTTTGGTCTACGAACTTTTGGGGTGTTACAAAGTGGGAAGGAGATAAACATGGACTTCATTACAAATTTACCTCGTTCAGCGACAATATATTCTATAGGTGATTGTAGATTGGATGACTAAGTCAATATATTTTCTTCAGGTTAAGACTACAGATTCAACTGATGATTATGCTAGACTTTACATTGAGGTTAGTCGGGTTGCATGGAGTCCCTTTGTCTATTATTTACGATAAGGGGTGCTCGATTCACCTCACAATTTTGGAAGTCATTTTAGAAGGGCCTTGGTACTTAGGTTAGCTTAGCATAATTTTCACCCCACGGGCGTGAGATGGTCGCGTGAGTGGACCATTCAGACTTTAAAGGACATGTTGAGAGCTTGCGTGATTGATTTCAAGGGGTAGTGAGATGATTATTTGCCTCTCATTAAGTTTTCTTGCGATAGCAGTTACCATTGTAGCATTCGAATGGCTCGTTTGAGGCTCTTTATGGATAGAGGTATAGATTACCTATTGGATAGTTTGAGGTGAGAGACTATGTTGATGGGGCTAGATTTATTTGTAAGGGTTATGGATAAAGGTTCATCTTATTAGAGAGGTAAAAATAGCTCACGTCATGAAAATCTTATGCGAATGTGAGGAGAAGAGAGCTTGAGTTTGCGATTGACATTGGAGGTGTTTATGAAGGTGCTCCACTTATGAAAGAGGTGATGATATTTGGCAAAAGAAAAGGAATCTTAGGCCCTGATATGTGGGTTCTTTACAATACAGGCGTATTGGCGATGTAGCATATGAGTTGTAGTTGCAAGCGAGTTGGCATCGGTGCATCGATTTTCATGTGTCTTTGTTGAAAAGTGCATTAGCAATCCGGCTCTAATTATACTTGTAGAGTATTGGAGTGAAGGATATCCTCACTTATGAAGAGGTCCCAGTTGACCGTCAGATTCGGAAGTTAGAAACAAGTAAGGTACAGCTTCGGTGAAAGTTCTTTGGAGGAATCAACTTGTAGGGGAGCTCTTTTGGGAAGGCCAAAGAAGATATGATGGCCAAGAATGCGCTCACCTTTTCTCTTCGGCTCGGCTTGACACATGAGGTGCAGTTTCTTATTTAATTACTCTACTTAGTTTCATGTCCCTCGGTTCCTTTCATGTGCTTAGCATGCATGTATGTTACATAAATTCAGTTCGATATATGTATCTCGGTTGAAGTTAGTCAACGCATCGGTATTCGAGTCTACAACACTCAATATTGGGATTATAGCTCTTTCCCTATCTTTTCATCTCTATTAGTCCTCCATTGGAATGAATATTTCCAAGGGAAGATAATGTAACACCCTAAAAGTCCACAAGATTAGACCTTAAACTTGGGTAGAAATAAGTAGGAGAAATTGAAATTTTCCCTCAGTAGATGTGATGTGACTACATGATAGGTGAGTATAATCGTGGTACATTCAGCGAGATGAAGATCAGAGGAGAAACCAAAAATAGTCCTGGTAACCACGAGAGAGACCTCTGGTCGTGCTACATAAGTACGAATGGCACTTAGTGATTGTGAGAAGAGGTCTAGAGATTGACCAACATGGATCCGGTGACCACGGGGTCATCACGAGCCATGTTAGGGTATCACGAGCCGTGGTACGATGCAGTGGCGAGCGGGCAGATTTTAATGTGAATTCTTAGAGGTATTTTCTAACTTCCTATACTTTTAACTCCTAAACCAGTTGTTTTGGTTTCATAAAGGGGTATTGGGGTTAAACTTAGCCCCTATTTCATTCTCTCCAAACACAGTAGATTTAAGATCAAATTCTTAAGGATTCTCAACGAAGCTAGGGTTCATCTTCTCAATTTCTCTCGGGTCTCAAGTCTATTCAGATTCATCAAAGCCCGGTATGTGGGATCATAAATGAGAAATTTCTTCCACCCTCATGATAAATCTCAAGTTTAATTTCATGAATTCAATTCTCCATGTCTCCAATTATGATTTTCATAAATTTCTAGGGTTATACCCTTTTATGCAAAAATTTCATGATCTCTTATGGATTTGATTCTCTCATGATTCTACTTACATTTTATGATTATGTTGCATGATTTCTGAAAAACTCTCATGAATCTAGTTTCAAGTTAGCATGATTTGCTCATGTATGAATCTCCCATGAATATTAAGCTTATGTATTATGGTTGAATCTTGACATTGTTTCATGGTAGTTCACGTATGTCCAAGTAGTTATGAATTCGTCATATTTTTAAACTAGCCTATGAAAACCAGTCATATTTCAGAAATATGATTATGATAATTACGTATGTTTTAGGAGTAGTATTAAACAAGGAAGTTAGGTCGGAGTTCAACACACCCGGGTCTGGCCGCCCGTGCCACCACTGGATAAGGCGGTCTCGCTAGTAGAGAGTGTCTCCATTTCCCCTAGCTAAGGGTCCTCAATTGAGAGTGTCTCCCGCCCATGCTACTAGGCTCATAGTGATATCACGCCTTCATGGTTCTTACCCTTGTGAATATGGACACCCTTCCCAGCCAAGGGTATAGGTTGGCTTCCATGATGCTCACTTGGAGTATATCGGTTATGAGAATCTCCCATTGTTCCACATGTTTTATGTTTCTTCATGTTTATGCTTTATGATACTATGACTTATAGTGTTTTGGCTCGTTGATCGGTTTATGAGACTTTACTTATGATTTCAAACATGATAAGCTTTATGATTTTTCTTACAAAATCTTGGGTCATTATACTTCTGATTATGATGAAAAACTCATGTTCTATGACTATCTCACGATCACAATTTCAGGATATTGTCCTTCTCTCACATTGATGCGATCACATACTTTTTGTGCTATATCGTCTCATGATATAGGCTTGGGTGTTCAATCTCAATCGGTTGCTAAACTCGATCTTGCTCAGTTATTTCGAGTTTTTGTGAGTCCTCATTATTCGAGGGCGTCGGCTTTGATTCATATTCTCTCTTTATGTCATTTCGGTTTCAAACTTGTAGAGTTAGTTGGGGACTTGTCCCTTGGCTCATCTTATGTTTAAAGGCTTTTCGAGACCATGATGTATAGATATTCGACGACTTAACTTGTTTTCCGGTTATCACATGATAT
This sequence comes from Datura stramonium, assembly GCA_018107945.1. Classification (NCBI taxonomy): domain Eukaryota; kingdom Viridiplantae; phylum Streptophyta; class Magnoliopsida; order Solanales; family Solanaceae; genus Datura; species Datura stramonium. The sequence goes on along the minus strand of JACEIK010002195.1, from coordinate 42,185 downwards.
CTTAGACTTCCGCTTATGCTATATCTTATGAATGTTTCCCCTTAGTGTATGCTCATACTTATATTATACATGTACCATGGGTTGGCAGAAGTCATTCGTGATTTTAGGTCCCATGTTGCATCCAGGGTCTATGCTCGGGTCATGACACTATCTCACTAAATCGAATTCATGTATTTTCTCCCATCAATATTACTCATGATTTTTTCTCTAATTATATACGCGTATCTCCCTCCCCACCCTATCTCGCTCTCTCTTTCTCTTTCTCTTTCCCTCTCCCGTCCTTTTCTCTCTCTCTCGCCAATCAAGCCCAATCAATTTATTGTAAATCTGAATTATTATTCCCTTCTTCTCACTCTCCATAGGTGTCACGCCCCTTGTAGGGGTATGAGCGCTTTGGTGCCCTAGTAGGACCTGAATTGCTAACTGGTGAGCCTAAGCACATCTGGTGCCTGGCTAGCTCTATCTCAGATTTCTGGAAACAACGGGCTATATGGTTGTATCTGACCTCGACCGGCTGGGCCTATAGCCACTGTAAATAACTTCATCTAACAGAGACATACTTATAAAGGGGAACCTATGCGGGCCGACAAGGCCACCACGCTGACAGTCATTTGTGACTCAACAAAGAATCTTTGTGTATAACTACGTGACCGACAAGGTCTGCCCTATCAGTTATGGCCCCACACGGCCAACCTGTTCAGAAATACTAAACAACTAAACAAAACGCATGGTCTCACACAGCGGCACAACTAACCACGGGGAGATGTATATATACAATCGCAAGCCTCTATGATGCGATAAAATGGTCGGGACGGGACCGAAGCCTACCCATCTTGTACAACAAAAGAAAATGGCTTACACCTACGAATATCAAGCTCAGGATGACGGAGGCGTGACTCTATGGGCGCTGGAATCACGAGGATCGCCTCCTCGTATATTAGTACTACTTGACAATGTGCAGCACTTTTGGGCGTGGTACTGCCAGTACCCAGTATGCAAACAGCTGAACACATCGAATAATAACAACATAACTAGGAAACTCTGAATAGCGAAATAGCTGGTCTGTAGACGTGTAAAGTGAGTCGAGACTTTTACATGCTTGTGATAGGGCGGAGCGTACACATCGTCGTGGCAGTCTGCTATCTATTAACTAATATATAACACATAAATACATATATATATATATATATAGCAAAAGAACCAATACCAACCCCATAAGCCGTATGGTGCCAGCAATCAAACAATCTATATACCCCAATCCGGGTCAAAACCAACCAAAAATAAGTCACTCCACTCATCTACTAGCTACGAGCACCTCTACCGGCCCCACAGGTCTCCGGCTCAGGCTATGCCCTCCGATATAAATAAGCGTATGCGAGTCGGAGGACTCTTATGCTATGTCTATGCTTCTTTGTATGCGAAATACGTTCACAGGCGCATGCACAACGGGAGTATCTGTCGCATGTGCTGATCAACCTGATATGGGAAAGCTTCATCCCATCTTCGTCCCTGCAGGGACGGCATGCCCTCCTTGGAGTGACGTATGCCCACCCGCTCGGTGGGCGACACGATTTACCAGCAGGGCAGCGAGGACGCTCAAGGGTGCCCTCACGACACAATCAAGTCTCAGCAATCAATAATCACATATATAGCAAGCATGTTTAAACTGAAAAATACTATCTGGATTCTAATTTCTTATTCTGAACTCTTTATTGTTATACTAATTCTGCTACTGCCCTCTCTGAATGGGATCTTTATCTAGCTGCATAGCTGTCTGTAGCCAAGATACTATACGGCGTATGGCTATACTGTATGTAAGATATCATCTGACTGTATGGCTATACTGTAGTCAAGATACACTATCTTGTCTGATTTACTTTACTAACTTTATTCTGAATATATATCATATTATTCCTAAAACATGCTTGCTAAACACAAGGCTGGGCTATGCGAGTACGCGAAATGATAACTCGCCATTTGGCGGCCTTTACAACTTTCGAACTAAATAGAATATAACAACACCAAGACTGGTTTACTGAATTTGCACAAAACTCAATATTCAACTCAGGAATTCACCCACGGGTTTGCGCTGACTATAATAGGCTGAGAGTACTAGCACTGAAGAAACTAGCTTTACATACCTTAACCTCGGATTGTCAGGCCTAACGGATGAAGCTCGGTCAGTACTCCAGCTATTTCTCCCAACTGCATTCACATGAATGTCAATTAGAACTAAATACACGATATTACGGAAGAAACATCACTTTTGATATATAGCCCAAACTTTGGCTTATCGAAAACTTGCTATTTCTCAAGTCCCGAGAGGAGAATTACTCACTTTAAAGGCTAGGGTACATTGACACTAATTTGGAGCAATTCCACTTACCTTAGCTCGGTAGCGCAGCGATTTATTGACCGAATTTCATGAAACAAATCCGTAGGAATGCTCCATTCTTGCCTAAACTCTCCCGATTCGAGGTTAATTTGAATTTAATTTGCGTTTGGTAGTGTGTCCCATTCCCGAAAATTATAAATATCTTACGCTCCCTATTGTTCTCTCTCGCGTTTCTGGAAATTATCTGATGTATTAATGAAATGAACCGAAGTGGAGGCTTTATATACTTGTGCCTGGATAGGGCCAACGTGTCACCGAGCCGGGCTCCTCCGTGACACATTGCCATCGCGGAGGGGAGCTCTTCTCCTTCCGCGATGGTTCGACAGAGATTTCTCGTCAGTCTTTCCCGGAGCCTTTTCCTAGCACATGTATGTCTTTCAAATATAGTAACCAACATTACCCGAATAGGCCATCTATGTGTCAGAATTTTACGGGGTGTAACATTCTCCCAAGAACATTTCGTCCTCGAATGTAAACTTCTAACTAGAGGACTTCCCAATTTACTCAGCTTGTTTCTAGAAAAATTTTGGCGCGAGTTTCCCACATATTATGGACTATCCCAAAAACCTGAAATGCAGAAAAGTCCAATACAGGTACTCACACAATACTATAGTGTACATAATGATTAAGATAGTCATTTCACATATATATATATATACTATAAGAGCCTTTGCATAAGTGACAATACTAACATACCTCTTGGCTAGCTATGCTTGGAATAAGTGAGGATATTTGGTTTCATATCTTCCTCCGCCTCCCAGGGTGCATCTCCTCTCGGTTCTGTTACGCCGCAGCCTTGTGGTGTTGCCAATATCTTTGGTTCTCAATCTACGAATGCGTATACAAGATAGCTACGGAACCTCTTCATAGGCCAACTCTTCGTAACCTCGATATCCTAGTAGGCTCTGGATGGGTCTTCTATGCATTTCCTCAACATAGATCACATTGAAAAGAAGCCAGGATGAACGGATTCTAACTTTCACGGAGAGGCAAGTTCAACTCATATGCCACTTGGCCTAATGATCGGCTCTCCACTTCAAACCGGCCAACCGGCGATCTATATTTTCGCTAGTATAATGCCTCGAAAGGAAGTAGCCATCTGAATATTTGGTGTAGCTATCATTATAAGCAAACTCCGTGTAATCTAACTATTTCTCGATATACAATTGGCATTTTCTCTTTTCATACCTGGACAACATTAGTTCTCCTTGATATCATGGTGCATTTTCATTGCAAATTGTGGAAAAGAATAGCGGGCGTAACGTACCTCGTTCATAGCCACCAACCCGGCGAGTGCAAATATACGGAACTGGGCGGCCTTTTATCACCAACACTTCATCCCTCTTGTTATCTGAAAATCTGGCGCTTTCCCTGTTGGTCTTGTCCTTAAAATTTGGACAGTAGGTCTAAATGCTGTCGTCCTTTTACCTCCACAACTAATGACAGGTCGGGTGTTACGAATTACCGCTCTGTTGTCCTCTGTTTCCGCTACACGAACTGGCTAAGGTGGCTAATTGGTGTATTCCTTTGGATAATTCCCGTTCTAGGCTACAATTACGCCAAACTCCCCATATATTTATGGCTAAGGGCGTTGTAACTACATTATCTCTTCTTGATTGATACAAAATAGTCATATTTAGAGAACTTGGCATATAGTTGACGGTCATACGGCTTCTCATGCCGGAGAAACCGGCCAGGTAATCTACCCGGTATAGCTAGAGCTTATCTAGCCTTCGGGCCGCATCTTCAAGGCTACTTGTTGTTGGGATAACTGTGAGCGACCGTCCGCACACCATGTGCTCGTACACGTCGAGAGGATCGATAATGATCATGATCTCTAATAATCTGGCGATTAACCTTGAATAAGCTGAATATTTGAGTTGAATGACTCAGATGTTGAAACGAGTCTAACAATGTTTCCAAATGTCCTACTCGGACATACGTAACTCCTTCTGCATATCTGCGGAGTTGTGGACCCGATGCTTGTTTTGTTCCTAATTGAACAATTGTAGAGTTGTGCTTAGTGGAGCTTACTCTAGGCGATCAACCTACGGATCTTCACGGGAAGTCTACTGATCTCCTTGTCCTAGTAAACCTTTGTGCTAGAAGAGTCCTACCAATTTCTTACGCCTTGTGCGTATCCCTTTGGATTTATACTACATTACACAGAAATTCTCAGTCTTTCTGAGCCATTTCGTAAGGCGGCTAGCCTGCTAGGGCTGCATATCGAATATCTTACGAGAACCCGGCTGAAGTACTAATGCAATCGCGACTGCGATGTGGACCCTTTCTTGGGGTGCCGCAGGATTTGTCTATTGGGACGGCTTGCGGCTTGCGGTGTTCCACGTAATAACTACTAGGTTGACTAAGGTCGACTCTCACCTACAAGGCCGGGAAAATGATGTACGACCATAACATGCTGGAAAAATAATTCTGGTATTGCTAACCTCACGAAGTATGCCTATTGAGTCTCTAATTGCAGTTCGGCACATGCGATAACGTGCGGTCTTTAGGGATGCTTCCTGTTACTACATACGCCAGGCAGTCGTTAGACCGTCTAGCTGCGCCCTTATCATCTAGCCACATGATTCAGGCTACTTTAACTCTTGTAAGCACGAAGCCTAGATGCGGCAACAAACATATATGCGGTAACTCAATAAACTAAGAAGCTAGAAAGTTTCTATGAATACTTATGAATCACACTTACATACCCTCTTGTAGAGGTCTATTGTCTGACCTGTATATACTTCTAGCACTAACGGAAGAATGCATTGTATTGTAACTATTGGAAGCTATTCCACGGCATATTTGATATCTGTATATATATATATATATATATATATCAACAACTACATTACAATATGCGAATTCTTTTTGTGTATTACGTAATCTCGACATACTTCCACTTGAATTTCATACGCACATGATATGCAGCTATACGGTTTAATGATATCTCCTGTCTCCTCGTACCCATTTCCTTGGGTTTTCGTCCCATTCCGGAAGCAACAAACACATGCACTTTAGCTATAATATGCTATTTAGAATTTTGCCACTCTTACAACGTTGGAGTCAACATCCGCACCTTGTGGCCTTACTTGGCACTACATTGGGGCCCGTGGTCACATTGGGCCTTATCTCAGGCCGCACTAGATTAGAATCTCTGTGGCGGTCTCACCCAGCTTCTCAAGTAGCGGACATATCGCGGCATTACGAGCCGCAATCCTTACTTTGTCTCTTAGCTGTCAGTCGAGGCTTAGTTCTTATACACGATATTCTATCAATGCAGGGTGATTCTAATTTCCCGCAAAATCTGATATTCTGCTTCTTCCCCTTATCTTGCTTAATCTGAATTTTGGGACTAAGGTACCGACCTTTCATTGTTAATAAGATTCTTGGTCAAGTCGGCTTATACTTCTTAAACTACAGTCGGACCCATCGATTCACACTGACCTCCCTTTGTCTTTGGTATCACAACCCAGAAATCATAGTTATCTTTACTTGGTATATCCGGCCGTTGTTAGCGTTTTATGGCGGACTTGGCCTTTTCATTTCGAACTTAGCATTCTTAAGGTGTTCATCAGCGACGGGTCTTTTACACTTTGAGTAAGCTTGTAGTCTTACTTGCTCTTTTGACTTATTATCGTGAGATGCACAACTTACGTAATCATAGGGCTTTTTAAACTTTCCTAACACTCTGTTGGAATCAACCAATCCCCTCTTCACTTACTTGCTTACTTTGGGCAACCTTGCCTCAATTCTTATGCCTTTCTTGTCTTGGATTCAAAACGAAGAGGTAGAATAGCCTTTTTTCTCATTTGCAACAAACGAAACATGGAGGAGCCGTACCACATCGAAAGATGGAGATGGGAATCACATGCATTTCCCTCTCTTTCTCACACTTATACGATAATATGGTATTGTCTATTATCTTAATCGAATCTTATATATCTAACAAATAAATCAACTTCATTATGATGCGTTATGCTTCTAACTTCCTACTCGAAGTTATAGAAATATCTTGGGAATGGTACCGATAAAGGTATCACATTGGGAGGTCGCTAATACCTCCTCGCAGCATTGTAATTACCTTATGGCGGTTGGTGCCCTCTCCTGTTGCTATATCGATCTTCTGCACAGGAATAGGATATCGTTGGTCGACTTGTATCTCTATTCAAAGAATATAGTAAGTGCTAGGGACTCAACCCTATCTTTGTACCGCTCTATAGCACGACTGAATGAGAAGAAAGGATAACCATCCTATCATGCCCTTACGGCCTCTTGCCTATAGTATGTGGTGCACAACACATCCATAGATTAGATTCTACTTAGCACGGCTTACGGACTCACGGGACACGACCTGCCACGATATCAAGTTTGTCACGCCCCGCCTTAGAAGTATGGCGGCACCTGGTGCCCCTAGTAGGACTGGAGGCATAGGGTGAGCCTAAGCACATGCAACATGCAGCTAGCTCTATCTACCAATTATAAAAACAACGGGCTATATAACGGTTGTAAATCGGCCTCCGGCCATTTTGGGCCTATAGCCACTGTAAATAACTTCAGCTAACAAGAGACATATAAAGGGGAACCTATGCGGGCCGACAAGGCACCACAACGACTAGTCATATGTGACTCAACAAAGAATCTTTGTATAACTACGTGACCGACAGGGTCACCACTGCCTATCAGTTATGGCCCCACACGGCCAACACAATCAAAAATACTAAACAACTACCTACACAAAGCGCACGGTCTCACACGACCGGCACAGCTAACCACGGGGATATGTATATACAATCGCAAGCCTCACATGAGTGCGATAAAATGGTCGGGACGGGGCCCCGGCCTACCCATCTTGTACAACAAAGAAAATGAACTACACCTACGAATATCAACCTCGGGATGACGGGTGATGACTCTATAAGTGGCTGGAATCACGAGGATCGCCTCCTCGTCATGAGTACCTGCGAGGCAAGTAATGCGGCGCCCCAAACGGGCGTCGGTACCAGTACCCAGAGTATGCAAAGCAAATTGAACACATCGGAATAATTACAACATAGCTAGAAACCCTGCGAATATGGAAATAAGCTGGAATCACATGGGGCCAGTGTAAAGTTTGAGTCAAACTTTTTTGTCTTGTGATAGAGCGGGAGCGTACATCGTCGTGGCGGTCTGCTATCTATTATAATATATAACACATAAATACATACATATATAATTAACAAGGACCTATACCATCCTTCATAAGCCGTAAGGTACAAACCAGCACAAAATAACCCAACTGGGCCCCCATAAGCTTCGAAGATACAATCAGCACAAAATAAGTCACTCCACTCATCTACTAACTACGACACCTCTACCGGCCCCACAGGTCTCCGGCTCGGGCTATGGACTGCGATATAAATAACGATTATTAAATTAGAAGGACTCTTGTCTTTGTGTCTGTAGCTATGCTTGTATCACAAATAATTCACGACATCGCACAACGAGTAATAAATGCTTTATAATCTTGTCGGCGATATAAGAGGAAAGCTTCATCCCATTTCGTCCTCTGGGGACGAATGCCACTCCTTGGAGTGACATGCCCATCGCTTCAGAGTGGGCGACACAGTTACGGACCAAGGCGGCGAGGGCGCTCAAAAGGGTAACCTAAAACCCACAATCCAAGTCTCGACAATCAATAATCACATATATAGCAAGCATGTTTAAATTTGAAAAATACTATTTGTATTACGATTTCTTATTCTGAACTCTTTTTGTGTTATACTAATTCTCATCTTCTTTATCTTGAATCTCACACAGGATCTTTGTCATTGCATATTCATCGCCCAGCCAAGATACTATCGGCTTGTATGGCTATCACCTTGTAAGATATCATCATTGTATGGCTATACGTAGCCAAGATCTTGTATCATCTATACGATTTACTTTACTAGCTTTTATACGAATATATATCATATTATTCTAAAACATGCTTGCTAAACACAATTTGGGATATCACGAGTCACAAATGATAACTCGCCATTTTAGCGGCCTGCTACTAGCTTTCAAACTAAATACGATATAACAACGCAAGGCTTTGGTTTCTTGAATTTGCACAAAACTTAATATTCAACTCAGGAATTCTACTACGGAGTTTGCGTATTATAATAGGCTGAGTACTAACTACTTAGAAGAGCGGCTTTACATACCTTAACCTCAGGTTATCAAACTGGGGACGAAGCTCGGTCGGTACTCGACTATTTCTCCCAAGCGCATTCACATGAATGTCAATTAGAACTAAATACACTGATACGGAAAGAAAACATCACTTTTGATATATATAGCCCAAACTTTGGCTTATCGAAAAGCATTCCCGAAAACTTACTATTTCTCAAAAGTCGGAGAGGAGAATTACTCACTTTAAGGCTAGGGTACATTGACACTAATTTGGAGCAATTCCACTTACCTTAGCTCGGTAGCGCGACGATTTGTCGTGAATTTCCTTGAGAAACTAAATCAGCGTAGGAATGCTCCCACTGCTATTAAATACCTCGGTATTCGAGGTTAATTTGAATTTGAATTTGCGTTTGGTGGTAATCGATCAAAAATTATAAATATCTTACGCTCCCTCTTGTTCTCTCTCGCGTTTTAAAATTATCGATGTATTAATGAAATGAACCGAAGTAGAGGCTTTATATACTTGTGCACAGACCCAGGGCCAACGTGTCACGGAGCCAGCGGAGAGCTCCTTGGTGACACGTTACTTGCCATCGCGGAGGGCTACGCCGGCTCCTTCGCGATGGTTCGACGGGTTTCTCGTCGGTCTTTTCCGGGCCTTTTCCTAGCATGTATGGCTTTCAAATACTCTTAACCAACATGCGAATAGGCCATGCATGTCGGAAATTTTACGGGGTGTAACAATAGGTTAATCGATATTGTTGGAGGAAATCAAAGCTTGATTTTATTAGAAATCTACTATTCTTGAAATCAAAGCAGTTTTGATTAGCAATCTTTTTGATGGAGAAGTCTCTGAAGAAATTGAAGCTCCAAATTTTATTAGCAATCTATCATAGCGGGAGAAATTGTCTTTGTCATTAATTAAAATTTTTTAGTGATTTTCTCAAACTTTTGTCTTTGTGTATCAATGGCGGAATTAATACGGTATGTATCCTTGTTATCGGACGATACATATTGATAAAAACTATCTTCATCTAAATCAAGATATTTTTTCCATGATGCTTTGGATACAAACTATATCAATTAAATATATAATGTACCAAAATGTATCGAGTCAATAATAAACGATAAAGAATGATATAGACAATCTTCATCTTGTATCTTAGTTATCATATTCTATGGACATAGACTTTTTTCATATTTGGTGACACAATATTAAAATGTATCGATTGATAATGAACCGATAAAAAATGATATAGATAATGTTCATCTTGTATCTTAGTTATCACATTTTGTCTGAATATTTTTCTTTGGATAAACAATCCTTAGATATAAAACTAATCAACACCCTTCAAAAATCATTCACAATCCATAGAGACACACCTTTGAAAATTGTAATTATGAAACAATGAGAAGAAGAAAAAAAATCTCCAATTCTTTAATATTAGAATCAACTAGGTAGGGGATTGTATATTGTTAAAAATCTTTTAAATCTTCGGGAAAAAATAGTAAAATGGATGAGATCGTATTTGAGTGATTTACTTCAATAAATACGTCTTTCTTAAAAGAATCTGTTTAAGCTAATTAAGAAGGTTTTAAAGGGTTTATAATTAAAGATATAACCATATATGTTTTTGAATACATTATATCGATAGTGAAAAAACTCGCTATTTTATAATTTCAAAACTATGGCTATATACTGTAATTATAAATATCGCTATTTGTGAAAATTTCTCTTCTATTTATGAGGAATACAATTAACAAATAATAAACACTTCAGAATATCATAACTGAGAACCATTTTGGACTCCTTAATGTCTGTTTTGGTTCCAAAAGAATTCTATCTCCATCCCAAAATTTTAATCAGAATCTCAGATATTGTGCATTAAATCCCAATCATAAACACATTCCAAAAGAAGTAAATACACTATATATAATAATTTGATTCATATCGGAAGGAATATGAAAAGTTGAATAACCTTATATATGTAGTTAGTATGCCTTATTTTTTAAAGGATAAAAACATCCATCAAATTCAAATGAATATTTTAGTAATTCAATTTTATATTTAAGAACACTTTAAGAAGTAAAGATGATGACAAGTGTCAACGAAATTTCATGTGATTTTGGTTTCAATATTTTATAAGTTTGATACCTCAAAACTCCAAAGATCACTCAACTTTGAGTTTTTTATAGCAAAGTCATTGAACTTTTTTTTATATTAATAAAATTACTTAAATATATAAATTTTTTTAAAAAAAGCCATTACCACAACCGATACACCCGTCCACAAATAAAAATGCAAAGGGAATGAAACTCCCAGTTTCCCATGGGGCAGATTTGCCTAAGAGTCTGAATATAGTGTGATTTTTAGGATTTATACATCCATGCCAACAGTTGGCTCTTTCACAGTACAAGCAGAATGCACCTTCTTCAATCCAAACATTGTTTCATGGAGGAAGAATTGCTGAAGATATCAAATATACAGAGCCAAGCTCTTTTTATTGATGAAGGGAATATAATCCCTGTATTGACATTGAGAATAGTTCTATAAATGAAGTTTTACATGATAAGGCTTTAGCTTCAGATCACTATATAACAAAGAATAGACAAATAATATAACAAAGCCAGTACAAGATGAGTTTCTGACTAATAAACAAGCACTGCACAGCGTTTCTTTGAAATCCTTCTCTTTCTCTTCTTTGCATCATCAAATGGCTGCACACATAAAAAGTATTATTTATTTAGAAATCATGTGAAAGGCAGAAAATGTCTAGACAAAATAGCAAAACAGAAACAGTGAATACTGAACAAATGTCATAAATTCCTAAACAAAAAATTCACACAATTTTTAGCTGTGCTATCAGCTTATAGTGATGCAAAGCTCTTTGGTATTACCTGGGGGCTGAATAAATGAGGAACTCTGATCCTTTTTGAGCCATCTGGAAGCCGTTTGCAAGGAAAATGATTGTCTTCAGCCATAAAATCACCAAAAACCTGCATGGAACACAAAAGGGAATCAGACTTGAAACAATTTTCAGAGATTCAAATGTTCCTACTGCCATCGAAAATCTTCTTTTAGTCTCCCCTACCCCGGGGCAAAAGGATATGAATTGAGTCGTAACTATTTAGTTCAATCTCCTTTTTCGCCTCTACTGCTCACCCACCAGTGCAAAGGATACGAGTAACTTAACTTGTATGTTTTACAACAGAGAGCTGGAAGCTTTACTTAAGTGATTCTCCATGGCAATACTAAGGAAGTTTGTTTCTTTATACAGCAGGAGTGGAACAATGTTGTAAAGGTATGATCAGATTGCCCAAAAAAGTGCATATAATAGCTGTCACTAATACAGATGCCTCAAGTCTATGGGATTCACACAAAGACTAACCAGTCCTATTTGGCAGTCTGCCACAACATGCGAAAAGATGGTCATCTGGCCAGAAGGATGATGCAGAACAGAAAACAAAGTCTAAATGCAGGAGACATCTGCTGGTTTACCTGATTCTGAAGAGTTTCAACCAATGTGTCTTGGCAACCTGATGCATGTACACTTTCTAGATTGGGGCACTGAAGTAGCAATCTTTCTGTTGTCAAGTGATATAAAATTTGTGGTTTAGATAAAGAAGAAGAGCCTCAATTCCAACAGAGCTCATAACCTAAAAATGAGGGACATGAGGAGTGCAGACCTGGATTTAAATTCATGCAAAGAGTTCAGGTTCAAATCATTAAGCTCTGGGCAATTCAGATATAATGCCTGCATGAAAATTTCAATCAGCAGCAGTAGCAATGACATGAATAATACTAACATCTTATAGACTGATTATTCTTACATCTAAGCCAGAGCAACCCCATAAGCTGAGTTTCTTCAAGCGGCTGTGCTTAATAATCAGTTTCTGATATATAAGGTGTAATTTACTACTCGGCATTCTTCGTAACTCGCCATTATCATTTTCCTGAGCTGTTGGGCTGTAGGTCTGGTTGCAAATACTCATTCCACAAGTCCATTAGCTCTAGATTAGGAAGCTGAGCTGAAGCAAATTGTATGCCACCTATAAAATAATCCAACAAGAAAGAAAAATAAATTAGTGAGCATACCAAAAATTCGTGCTGGATTGGATGTCAAGGAAGCAGATTAAAGTATTACTTGAAGTGATATTTGGACAAAGAGCAAGGAGAAGTTTCGACAATGTCTCCGGAAATACATTGCATATCATCCCAATGCCACTGTCACTGATACTGGATCTGTAACAAGAGAAACGATTGACATTAAATATGAAGGCACATGCCCATGCACGGAAGGAGTCACAACGGCATAAGTTATTAACTTTCCAAGATCTACACAAGCATATTAGCCTCCTTATCAACCATCAAACTTAGTTCAATTACTACCCAATGCTATTTGCCAAAGTAGCTTTTCAATGCTTTCCAACTTAAGCATTCATTGGTTTGTTTTACTTTATGGCTGTATGATGTTTGAGGATATAGACATCCCAAGAAAAAGAAAATAAAACTGGAAGAAAAGAAAGCAACTAATATCCACTAATTAGATATATATAGAATTTGTTTATTCATAATCTAACATTCCAGTATTTGCCATCCCAACAACATGGATGAATAAATAAGACATCAGGAAAATGAAACTTACCTCAAATCAAGTAACTCGAGCCTTGAGTAGCTGAAACAATAGCAGCAACAGATGCATCAGTTATTTCTGATCTAGTACAGGAAAGCATTCTTAATCCCTGAAATTCCAAAGCAGTAACAAATAAGCTTCATGAAGGGATATCAATGTATCTGTCACCAAAAGAAGAGTGGTCAGAAAATGTAAGAGCCAAAATTGAAGAACTTTACAAACCTTAAGTTCGCTGCCGTTAGAGCAAGCACAGCAGCATGTGTCAGACGAACTGAAGCAACATAGACTATTCTGTAGTCTTGGACAGCTCCTTCCAAGACCATCCACCATAACAGTAAGATCAGTGTTGTCATTCTCTTGGCAGAAAAATTCAAGGAAGTCTCCTTCAAACTGGGGCAATTGAAGACCTAAGCAAGTGGAAACATGTCAGATAAAGGGTTGTAATGCAGAAAATGGACTAAGCAGATACAGTTATAGGTTTAATGTCATAACGTCATTAGACAATTTACCATCTTAGAGTGACAAAAGAGATCTGAAAGGCAAAGAGTGGAAAGGCTGGTTGAAGAAAGAGTAAGGCTCCCAAGATTTGAGCAGCCTTCCATCTTAAGATTAGTAGACACCTTTTATCAGCAACGAAACGACCTAATTCATCCCTATATCAGACACATGGGTTTTACAAGATACCATTAGATCAGATTAAAAATTATTTAATATTGCAACATCATTCCTGAATATAAAAAATAGGCCAAGCCCCTGCAATTCATATTAAGGGTCTTCTAGAAGATGTCTAATTATTCAAAAATACCAACATTTGATTTGAACACCAAATAAGAGATTAACAGCATCACAATATGTCTGTCAAATAAGGACTGATCAAAATGTATCAATGCACAAAAGCTGCTGATAGATGAGTTTTATTAATCTCTCATAAATGGTGACTAGTTGGGCCCATAAACATATGTGCAACTTTGATATGGCAGTGAATGTGAGGAATGTAATATGAAGGTGCAATCACACAAGATTAGATAAGATTAAAAATTATCAGGACCAGAAGATTCAAGTAGTACATGTAGAGGATAATATAATAGGAAAGTCCATTTAAGGATGTACCATTCCATATGTGTGATATTACAATGATTGAAGGTGTTAAAAACAAAAAGATAGATATAAAATCACATGGAAAGAAGTTATTCAAAAGACCCAAAAATCACTTGAAATTCATGCAAACAAAGCAAATAATAAAGCATTAAAAAAATTAAAAGATACTCATAGGCAACACTAACTAGATTGAATTAAGACTTAGACATGTTTGTACACTTAATTAAGTTCCATGTTCACTAGAAGTCATTTAATCTCCTTAGATATTATTATTCTGATAAAATCAACAAAGAACTTAATATTAGGAAACATAAATTATTAATATTAGATAGAAACAAATCTACATCAGGCATATTGATAGTGAGGACACGTATGCTCTAACTCTAACTAATTTGGAATTTATGTGTAATTATTGTTGTAGTTAGAATGTGAAGTAGCATAATCACTGACTTCCCAAATATGAGTTTCATTGCGAACGATGCAACTGAACATGAATGACAAGCCTGTTTGGGCTGGCTTGTTTTAAGTGCTTTTAAGTCAAAATGACTTTCAAGCACTAGTTAACTACAAATCCACAATACACTGACAGCTAAACTGCTAAAGAGAGAAAAGATCCAGAATATAGGTATATTTACCTCTGCATTGACACATACAAATATCACATATACTGAACACAACTTATGACATATTAGACACAGTCTTACTGAAGGAAAACTAATTAGAACGCATTATGATAACAAAAACGAAAACATCATAAAAAGGTCAACTTGGCGAGAAAAGTTAATATGGATAAATAGGTGAGTAAATTGGCAGATTTAAGAAGAAAAATGTGCAAACTGGAGATCTAAAGCACCCTGTGATCCTGTTGACTGAGGTATCGGAAGTGAGGATTTCCATTGAATCCAGATTAGGGCAGGAAAATGCAATGCAGGCCAGCATTGTGGCATCCACATCACTGAAACACCAAAACCAGTATGTTGTTATCTTCATTAGCCTTCAACAAAGCTACTGTTTTGTTCCTAAAGAAGACAGAGCCAGTTAATAAATGTCAATACCCAACAATCTTTCATTTATTAAACTAACCTTTTCATTCTAAGAGAAAGCTTAACAAGTCCAGGGCACTTCTGCAACACCGATCCAACATGTCCCACCTGAGCTTTCACAGGAACCCCAAGTCTGAGCTCCTCAGCCGACCTCCAAATCCGCCTGGAAACATCCTCCAACCCTTACACACCTTTGCTTGAAAAGCAACGCCGATGGTGGCAATCTTAAGCACTTTACTAAACAATTCGCCGGCAACTTCCGGACCACTTAAATCCAACTCACTCTCAAGATCCAAAAATTTCCCCTCATCATCAGATCCAGGTGATTCATCGCTAACACCAATATCATCAAAAGAAAGTGCTCGCCGGAGCTGGGTAACTGCCTGACGCGGCGGAGGTGGAGGGGGCTGAGGACGAATAGCAGAAAGCGGAGAAGGCAAAACAAAGGATTTAGCATCACTGGATGTTGGCGTAGGAACTTCAGTATGATTATTAAGGTCCTTCGGTAAATCATAAGCATGGCCTTTTTGGGAAGCGTCGGCCACAGTTGCTTAGCTGCCACGTTTTTGCCGGGCTTGAGGGCGAAATCGCCGGAAATGGGGGTAGATGGGTGGGAATGGCGGCGCTCCATTTTGGATTTGCGAGTGAATCGAGGGTGAAAGTTAAAAGGAAGAAGGAGATGAAGAAGAGTGGTAGGCTAAGGAAATAAAGGGCGGGGACGTGGGTCGGAAGGCGCGGGAGTTTTGGCGCACTTTGGCGCCTGTCCCGCTGAATTTTATTTTAATGGGAGGAGCGCTCTAAGGAGCGTGCGTTTTCCTCTGTGGGGAAAAAGAAAGAAAAAAAAAGAAATCATTCAAATTTGAATTTGTTACTTAATGTGCTCAAACTAATATCTTTCCATCTTTGTTTTCAGGCTTAATAAAGGAATAACCTCTTTGACATATTTATACGATAGACATGTAAACTTGCAAATTGATTAGATAAACATTTGAACTTATTAAAATGTATTTTAACTTGTCATATATTGAAAATTTCGTGCGCTAAGATTGATAGCCAAATTTATGTGGCAAATAAATAAATGATAATCCATGTGAGAAAATATAGTTCAAAACATATAATTTTGTTTTCATATAAGTAAATAATAGTCAAAGTCAAATATCCCTCATTTTGTTATCCCTCATTTGTTCATCAGCACGCTTTCTTTGATCTCTGGATAGCTAGATCCCTCTTTCCTATCAAATTTCTTGAAGTTTGAACTACATCCCTCTAATTCAAAAGTCAAAACTCATCCAAACTTCAACAAGGATCAAGAGAAAAAGCATGAAAAGGTGAAAATTTCGTCTTTCAATCGGGGATTGAAGGTTTTCTTGTTGCATTCATAGACAAGGATTTTTGATGAATATTTTGGAGATTTCTGTTAATTTCATCTCTTCATTAATAGAAATTAGTAAAGTTTACTTTTTGGTACGAAATTTATTAGTTTATGATTTAGGGTTTAAAGTTAGGGATTTGCCAAAAATTTTGAAGAATATTCATATTTCCTAATTTTTTTGCAATTCCACATGGAAAACGTATAAATGTCAATTTTCACCAGGGAAAAGTTGTCGAGATGGGATTTCGCAAATACGAGAGGGAGTTAGGGATTTGATAGTGAGATATCGACTTAGATCACTTTTCTTCAGGTTTGAACTCAATTGTTATTCATGTGAAATGAGTTACTTAATTTATAGCTAAGGATTTTATTACCAAGATACAAAAAACAAAACAATTTAAAGCTGCTAGAAGATAACTCTAAACTTTTTGGGTCTTGTCTTGAATGTAGGCATGAGGACTTTTTAAATATTTTATTATGTGATTGATGATATTCTTGTAGTAGAAAAATATGGTCCCTCTTTTGGTCTTGTATAGGATTCACATGTTAGGGATAAATTGGGGTCTATAGTTTCACCTAAATTTACTTTTGATATAAATACTATTCTAAGAGATGTTCTTGGAGTTGTAAAGTCCTATTTAACATGAATGTTGGATGAAATTCATGATGGTGAGTATAAGCATGTTGTTGTCACAATTCAAATTCAAAGATCATGATGACACTTACCCTAACCGGCGAGGTAGATAAGTCAATTTTCACCCAAATCACAAAAATTTATAAAATGGACGAAATAAAAGTAGTAAAGACAAAGTCTTAAGGCGAACCATCATAAATAGGTATAATGTAAAAACAATAGAAAATACCCAAAACCTAGTGTCACACCAGTATAAAGGATCTAAGCTGGATATATTTGTTCTAAAATTACAAGGTTATGCGGAAATAACAAAAGATAGATAAGTAAAATAGAGGAAGTTAGATTTTATTACCGAATAATAAGAAGCTCACAAAAACACGAATGGACCAACGCCTTGGATAATTTGAAACAATAGTCCTTGCTAGTACTAGAATTTACATAAAAAAGATGCAGTAAGATTAGTATGATTATGATAACATATGTACTCGATGGGTAGTATACATAGGCCCGGCAAGGTTAAGACAACATATAATAACAAGTATGAAATGTAATTTAGCTAAATCATACGTCTCAATCCAATAGCTCGAGAGGGAAAACGAGAAAAAGGAAGCTGACCAAAATCATTCGATAAGTAAATATAGTAATATCAAGCAAGCAAAAAAGATGAGATGAATGCAAGATAATGGAAAATGGCGAGTATGCAATACAATGATCCCATCGGTATATACCCGCTCTACAATGGCATGCTATGAGCTAAGACTCATGAGGGACTCGTGAGGTCCATATGCCACTAAAAAAAGACATTGGATTAGATGAAAAATACCTTGGTTTTAGTTGGAAAATACCTCGATTTTAATAACAATATCAAATCACAGAAATCAACCTCGAGATTTCCATCACACTATTATATCCACTTCGTACCCAATTCGTGATCCATGACAAATGAATAAGTACAAATCAAATAATAAATGATGTTCCAATGCAACAAGAATCTCTCTCTCTCTCTCTCTCTCTATATATATATATATATATATATATATATATATTTATATATATTGGATTGCTTCAACACGGTATCCTTTAGGCTATCAAAATCATCAAAGTACGATATAACATGTGAAACTTGGAGATATAACAACAAATAAACGATTTAAATCAAATAATGTCTATTAGCTAGATCCCTACCTAGATTACACATAGATAAGTCATTCATCTTAGTCATCAAGCCTAGTAATACTCCCAACACATATCATACTTGATATTATGAACCATCGCTCAAACAAGGACTAAGAAAGTAAGTCATAACCTATGTTAAAAAACCAAGCAAACAAACCAAGAGTTCTCATAGAATCGTTCCCTTTCCAAATGACCTCTAAATGTTTCAATCCTATCAAATACTCTGTGAGTATACAAGTCTATCAATAGCAATATTTTTCATATAAAGATTCGGTTCAAAAATTAATTTAATAAGTCGGCTTGAGCCTCACGAGGTCAAGGTGGAAATTAATTTACCCTTGATTTAAAGCTTATGCTCCAAATCATCAAAATCCAGTACAAATCAAACCTCAAATCTAGAAAATACCAACTTAGGGCAAACCTCCCAATTTTCCTTACCAAAATGCGATTAAAATCCAAAATAGAAATGATAAATTAGTGGAAAACACCAAAATAGTGATTAGAATCTTACCCCTTTCCAAAAATGAGAACAACATCCCAAAAATTGCCTCAATCACGAGCTCCAAAAACTCCAAAATGGTGAAGGAAATGAAGATGGAATCCTAAAATAACAACGTTCATAATATTGGTACTACACATGGCGGATCACGGTGCCTGGCTGATAGTGCCCCATGTGGAATTGGTTTCCTAGCATGAATGTGCAATCAAGGCGCCCCTCTATCATTTGCTCCTTAGCGCGACTGCCTGCTACTAGTGACCTCTCTTGAGTACGATTGCGCGTCTTGCATTGACAATGCGACTCTTCGGCATGATTGTGCTCCCATAATGCGATCGTGATCGCGGCAAATATCGAGAAATTTCGGGTTTCCCATTACTTGGTTTCAACACCCAAAACTTATTCAGTCCCTCAATAAGAAAAATCATAAAATATATTTCAAATCTGTTGGAATAATCAAATCACTTATCAGAGGTTGTATCGATCAAATATTAACGGTCATCTCTACACTTTAAGAAGACTAGAAATCAAATCAATGATCCAAATTACGCTTGAGCGCCTCAGGCTATGTGCATATCACCCAACTAAGTCATAAATAACCTTTTTGGACTTAACGAGGCATTCAAAACTCAAATCCGACATCGTTAATTCAAAATATTGACTTTGGTCAAACTTTAGAATAAAAGTTCTTATTTGAAACACATCTAATCACATTGGGAATTATGTTACCCATCCACACATCTCATAAAACTAAAGAAAGTTATGTGTGTGGGGTCAAACGGAAGAAAAAGAAGCAAAAAATCACAAAATTGTCTATCGGGGTCATTACTTCATCCAATAATAAAACACACATTCATCCTCGAACGTAAAGAGAAAGGAATTACCTAAATGGTCAAAAACTTGGGGATATCTGCTCCACATATCTAAGTAAGTCTCCAAGGTGGCTTTCTCCACTAGATGATGTCTTCATTTCACCTTAAAATATATTATCTCCTTGGATCTCAACTTAGAATCTGTCTATCCAAAATTGTTATAGGCTCTCCTTAAAGGTCAAATTTTGATCTAACAGTGCGAGTCCTATTGAATCACATGAGAACCATCAGAATGATATTTTATTAGCATCAATACATGGAACACTGGATGAACACCTGACAAAATTGGAGGTAAAGCTTGACTCCATAGGCCACATCACCAATATGTTGTAATACTTCAAATAGGCCAATGAACCTAAAGGAGCGATCTTGCCCTTCTTTCCAAACCTCATAACACCCTTCATAGGTTATACCCTTAGCAATACCTTTGCATCAACCACAAACTCCAAATCTCAAACCTTTCGATTCACATAACTCTTTGTCTCTTGAGTTGGCAGAAAGTCGTTCCTAAATCAACGTAACACCTAAAAATTTCCTAAGACGGACTCGAAGCATGAAATAGAAGCGGCTGCGCACCGTCATAAGACAAGTCATCAGAAGTGATCCTCTAGGATGCCGCCTTGTGATCCATCAAGTGAATCTTAAGTGATGGGAGTCGGAGAAATTTTGGGATTAAGAGAATCTTGACAACCGTGTAGTTATACGTTAAGTGTGATGATGAATCATTAAGAGGCGTTAAGTGAGTATCGGAGAGAAATTTGATTTTGTTTTAGTGATGATGGATGGAGAGGAGATGACCCGTCAAGTGGACTAACAGGTCGTTAAGTGATTTGTTGGAGTACGTCGGGATGAAATTTTAGTCGAGTCCTTAAGGGTATTTCCGTGCTACATGTACTTAACTCCTAAGCTAAGTTGTTTTGAGCTCAAAAAATGAGTGTATTAGAGGGTTTATTCATTCCCTAAACCTCATTTGTTCCTAACATCTAAATTTGAAGATCAATCTCTCAAACCCTCAAGTAATCAAGGTTCTCCTTCTTCTCAATTCTCTTGAGTTTCAAACCTAGCACACGATCTCTTCAGGCCCGGGTATGTAGGGTCATGAAAGGGAAATTTCTTCCATCCTATTTCCAAACTCAAACTCAATATCATGAATTCAATTCTCCGATTATGATTTATGAAAATTCTAGGTTAAACTAATTTTGATGAAATCTTTCATGATCTTCTACGAATTTGATTCTCTTATGATTCAATCCATGATTTATGACTATGATTACATGTTTTATATTAAATTTTTTCTTTTTTTAATTTTATCTTTATTTAAAATAATCAAGTTAGTTTCTTCAGAATTTTCAAGCTTATGTATCATAGTTGGTCTTCGATATTATTTTCATGGCTATTCACGTATGTCAGTATATTTATGAATTTCATGATTTTCTAACAAAGCCCATGCAAAACCAAGTATGTTTCATGATTATAACATAACTATGAGAAATATACATGTTTTGAGAGTAGTATTGCTTGCTCCAGTAGGCCGGAGTTTAGCGCACCCAGTGCTACGACCCGAACATAGGCCCAGATCGAGACACGGGACAAAAAACCCCAAGAGGCTTCAAGTCAAACCCATGAAATGAACATGATAACTAGAATCAACATAAATAAATGCGGAGATCTAACACTTTAAATAGCAGGAAGTCGAAATCCAAATAACATCGAACAACGGAAAACATAATACTGATCGAAACTGAATACATATTTATGTCTATTGGCCTCTAACTGACGGTTGGTGAGATAAGACCCAACTATATAATAATAGTGAAATATTAACAAAGGCTGATAAGAGTCACTAGAAGGATGGGGACTCACCAATAGGCGAAATGCTAACTCTAAGAATACGGCTAGCGACGGGGCCGAACCTGAATGGCTGAGCCTGTATTGAAATGATACAACATAGAGTGTTCATCGGTACTTGAAATGTGCGAGTATGCAAGGTAAGTAAATTGGAATCATGCATATCATAAAAAAACATATTCAAGATAAAATTACGAGAGTAAGGCTGGCATGCTATTGTTAAAATATGATTTAAACATGATTAGGTATCATAAATGATCTGAATAACCCAAAGCTAAAGCTGAATCATAAGTAAAAGCGAATATTGGGTCAAACCTGCGAAAACATAATATCATGGCTGAGGACCATGCATAGCGAAAATCATAAGGAACAATGGGAATTTCGTTATATAACCGACATTACCGATAGAGCCATGGTGCTATTTTAATCGAAGTGGAAAGAGTCGTCCAAAGCCTTGCAGGGCTAAGGGCGCTACCATGATATGATATCAGAGTGAAAGGCCCCTCGGGGAGCATGGAAGCTCACAAGGGAATCTGTCACGCCCCAAGCCTACACCTTGGACGTAACACGGTACTTAAAGTCATAAGTGACCCCAAGCCAACCCGTTGTCTATCATGCCTTATTACGAGTAAACATGCAATGGAAATTTGAAATAATAACATAAAGGCATTTTGTAAAAATTAAGATAAAATTAAATCATGAAAGATCTGACCTCTATAGTCAAAGCCTTCTAGCGACAGAGTTACTAGGGCACACCCTAACTAACTCTAAGTCTAAAGTAAAGAATTGGCCCTCGAATGATGAAGACTCACACTTCAGCTATGACTCGAGAGGAGGTAGAACGTGGCGGCTAACGGCTGGCAGATGCAGGAACTGCCCAGGTATCATGAAAGCTTGATACAACATAAAAGTATGTGTCGGTACTTTGGATATCTTGAGTAAGTGAGGAAAACATATCACGAATATAAAGTACGAGCCCAAATGACATGCAATGACCAATAGGTAAGGCGGGCCAGACTGCGTGTAAGTAAGTGGTCAAGGTATTGCATCGATAGTCAAAGACATGCCATAAGTTTGAAATACCGAGTCGAGCCACACTAAGCCCGATACGAGGCTGTCCGCGAGTGATCGAGGTGATGTGGGTGAGTCTCTAACCGACATATAACCACTTGATCTAGGCGTGGGTCAGGTGTATACACCCCCGCGATGGGACCCAGTATACCTTGCCAGGTATAAAGGTATGAAGCCCAGGTGATCTGAGTGTGGGACAATCGGGACAACTAATAATGTAACCCACCTTGGCAACGTAGTTTGGGAACTGGTTGCGCTGGATCTCCGGTCCTCTCGGTGCTAAGTTCTACTCCCACTAGAAAATCTAAGCTGAACTACTAGGGATAACTCAAAGCTAGGTTCCAAGACTAGTCGGGGGCACTGCAGAAAGTACCACGAGCCTAATCGGACAGTTAAAGGGAATTCTAGGCGAGTCGAGGCTGCTTATCTAGAAGCGTAAATGTAGATCTAAGAACAAGCGCCAAAGCTGACTGGGATCAGGTGCAGTCGAGCTATATATATATATTTTGAGTCTAATGGACCAAACTAGATTTTGAGTCGGTCGATGATTGGGAGAGCTGCGACACCTCGGGAAAAAGTGAAGTCAAGCGTCAGTTGACACTTTAGAGATAGTCTTGAAGAGGTTCTACGTTCTAATTGAACTAAACTACTAAACGGCTAATAGAGAACAAAACTCATTCCAACAACACGGGAATTTCATAATATGATAAATTTTAGAAATTTAAGGAATTTCATCCAACAATGGTAAAATCATTCTCCTCAATGTAATAATTGCTCACATATATATAATAAATTACTAGGATATTCGACCCAAAACATACTTTGCAAAATAGACCGGAATTTAATACGCAATAAGCTTTACTCAAAAATTTAGGGTTGTAAATCATCTTGGCAAGAACAACAAGAATACTTTTGAATTGATGAAGATCATATGAGTAATAAACCTGGATGATAACCAAACTGAAATTAACGAAAACCACGCAGAAAATCTCTTCATATTCAGAAAATCTCAAGAGCTAAAGCGTGGGAAATTATGGGAGGGATTTGGGGGACACAGGGAAGGACAATTCCCTTGTTGAGTCCAGCCATGCACGACTAAAATTTCCTGCAGAAGAAGGCTCGAACTGCTACAATGGAGGACAACCCTAAGCTTTCTTGAGAGTTTTCTTGAGGAACTCTTTGATAGTTTTTTAGAGAAAGATCGGGAGTGAGGGGAGGAGCAGTTCAAACCCCTAATAAAGTAAGTATGTCCCGAAAATGATGTAGTTTAAAGCTTAGGGAGAGTAGGAAATTACTAAATAGCCTTTAGAAATTATTTTGGGAAAAATGTCCAGGTGACCTAACGGGTGACCTAACGGTTCTTGGTGGCGACACCGACTCGTGGTCACTCCGTCCAGTACTGCTGCCTAGGTTCCTCGTTAGGTCACCGGGAGGGACTGGCAGTCGTGGTCGCTAACACGACTCGTGGTCACGTGGACCACACTATCTCACCTGAAGATTCAATACTAAGCTTGGTAACGGTAACTTAACGAGTCGTTTCCCTTGATGATGACTCGTGGTGACACTCGTTAGGTACACTTCCTATAAAAGCGGCTAAGGTTGGTAACGGGGGCATTACGGTATTATTCTGAGGAGTGACCATGACTCATTGTCCCCACCCGTCAAGTACACTGCTTCTCATTTTACAATGCCTCTCCTTCTCACAAGTGACCTAGCAGTCGTTGTGTCTCCTAAGGACTCGTTAGGTGAGTCATCTGTAACATTCTATGACTTTTCAGTTTCCTAATTTAAGTTCGGAATTTAAATTTTGGATTTTCGGGGAATTACAATATCTCCCCCTTGGAAACATTCGTCCTCGAATGTTAGAAAACACATAAGAAAGCGAGAATAACAATCAAAGTTCTAGATATTATTCATTTAACTCCAAACCCGTGGAGACTTCTTCCGTTTTAAAATACATAACTGGCTTGAATTCTCTTTTCACACATATATTCAAAAAATATAAAGAGACTAGAACACCTGAACCTGAGTCGAAAACTAAGTGAGTTCTAGGGTCGAAACTAATATCTCAAGGCTGCTAGAGCGGTAGGGAACAAGTGCGGATATTTGGCCATCATATTTGCTTCGGCCTCCCATGTAGCTCCCTCAACTCTTCGATTCCTCCATAAAACCTTGACGAGAGCTATCTCCTTGTTTCTTGGCTTAAGAGCCTGGCGGTCAAGGATCTGGGTAGTACTTCCTCTTATGAGAGACTATCTTTTATTCCTACAACGTCCAATGGCACAAGCGCCCGAGGTTGGATCTCCGTGCACTTCTTCAAAAGTAGCACATGGCTTCTAGGTGCACATGCGCTAGTTACGGTAACTCTAGCTCATAGGCTACATTGCCGATACACCTCAAAATTCTAAAAGGCCCCACATATCTTGGGGCGAGCTTTCCTTTCTTGCCAAACCTCGTGCCCCCCTTTCATGGGCGAAATTTTCGGGTATACCCAGTCATGTTGCAAACTCCAACTCTCTTCTTTGCACATCGGCATAAGATTTATGATGGCTACGAAATTTGTTTTCAACCTTTCTCGGATAAAAAATTTGAACTTTGCCGCATTTGCCTCATGTACTTAGTCACAGCCACTGTCGGGGGTAGCTTCACCAGACCTCGAACCACCCTATAGTTGATCTACACCTTCTCCCATATAGTAAGCACAAATGGGGCCATCTAAATGCTGAGTGGTAAGCTGTTGTGTATGCAAACTCGATAAGAGGCAAATGGTCATCCCAATTCCCTCTAAAATTGATTGCACACGCTCTCGGCATATCTTACAGAGTTTGAATAGTCCTCTCATCTTGCCCTTCGGTGCAACGGGTGGAAAGTTGTGCGAGCTTGACTGAGTGCCTAGTCCCTTTTGAAAGGATTTCCAGAAGTGTAGGGTGAACTAAGTTCCTATGTGCAGAAATGTAGATAAAGGCACCCCATGGAGTCTAACTAACTCTCGGATGTAAAGTCTAGCATAGTCCTCGGGCCGAGTCTATGGTTTTGACTAGGAGGAAGTGAGGGCGACTTAATCATCGATTCTACTACAACAGTTGAGTCATGCGCCAACAAGTCTTGGGTAGACACAGCCAGAGTCCATATTTATGACCACGCTTTCCCGTGGCCAGGTATGCGATATCTTGAGTCATCTTTCCAGGTCTCTGAGTGTTCTTTGATACTGCTTGGCAGTTCGGGCACTAAGCTACAAGTCGGCGATATCTCTTCTCATGCCGTTTCACATTAAATATCCCGTAAATCATGGTACATCTTGGTAGAACCGGGGGGTGAATGGAGTATCTCGAAGTTGTGTGCCTCGGCCGGTATCTGCTGCCTGGCTCACCAACATCTGGTACACATAACACATACAGTAGCAGAAGCACTCCATCTCCCTCTTGGGAGAAAGCTTCTATTTCTTTTCTAAAATTGCTCCTAAAGCTTAAGTAAGATGACATCTCATCACATGCGGTTGACTTCAACTACCAAGGATGAATCGACCATGCATTACCACACCACCTTCGGCTAGATCCACCATTGCACCCCTAACCGGGCTAGTCTATGAACTTCTTTCTCTAACTCCCTCTTGCCTTCCTCAATGTAAGCTACATTTCCCATGGAAGCCCAGATGCACTTGGGCGTCGTACCACATTGGCCTTACCCCGGTGATATAGCACACTCATGTCATAGTCCTTTAGTAGCTCCAACCACCGTCTCGCGCGGGTTTTAGGTCCTTGTGACTGAATACATACTGAGGGCTCTTGTGATTTGTGAACACATCCACGTGAGCCCCATAAAGATATGTATCCAAATTTTTAGCGCACGACCACCGCATGACCAACTCCAAGTCATGAGTTGGATAATTCTTCTCCACGAACTTTGAGCTATCAGGCATAGGCTATCACTTTGCCCTGCTGCATCAGAATGCAGCCGAACCCAACTCTGGAAGCGTCACAATAAACAACCAACCCATCCACGATCCTTCCGGCCAAGGTTACTTATTTTGGAGCGGTAGTGAGTCGAGTCTTCAACTGCAGCTCTTCTCACATTATCCAGACCACTAGAATTTCACTTTCTTCTAAGTTAGCTTAGTCAGGAGATGCTATAGAGGAGAGCCTTCTACAAACCGTCGATAATATCCAGCTAAGCCCGAAACTCCTGATTTCGGTCGGACTGGTAGGTCTAGGCCAATCTTTATTTCTTTGCTATCTTCAGCTGAGGATCTACTTGTATTCCCTCACCCGAGACCACATGACCCAAGAAGGTCACATAATTCAACCATAATTCACACTTCCTGAACTTGGCGAATAACTGGCGATCTCTAAGGGTTTGTAATGCTAACCTTAGGTGATTGGCATGCTCTTCCTCATTTTTGGAGTACACCGAATGTAGATTGATAAATACAATGATGAACATATCAGTCTTGCTTGAAGACCCTAGTATCCGTCTATGAAGGTTGCTGGGGGCGTTTGTTAACTTGAAGGACATTACCACAAACTCGTAGTGACCATACCGAGTTCTGAATGCTGTTTTCTGTATGTCACACTCTCGACCCTTAACTGATGGTACCTGACTTTGAGGTCGATTTTGAGAAGCAATGGCTCCACGAAGTTGGTCAAACGGTGGTCAAATTGGGATAGGGGATACCTATTCTTGTGACTTTGTTCGGCTGGCGATAATCTATGCACATTTTGGGGGTACCGTCTTTCTTACGCACGAATAGTCTTGGGCACCCGGGAGAGAGATGTTGGAGTGCGATAAAACCCTTGCCAAGGAGAAGATCTTTCAATTGCTCCTTCAATTCCTTAAGCTTCGAAATTGGAGCCATTACGTAAGGAGGGATGGAGATGGGGCGAGTATTTGAATGAGATCTATCCCGAAATCTATTTTTTTGTTCAGAGGGAACTCGAAAGATCTTGAAGGAAAAACATGCGGGAACTCGACGACCACCAGGCTGACTATATAGTTGGGGCCTCGAGTTGGAATCCTTGACACATTTAGATGATAAATACATCCCTTCGAGATGAGTTTCTGGGGCCTTAAGGTAGGAAATAAACCTACCCTTAGGGGCTGAACTGTTGCCCCTCCATTCTAGCCTTTGGTTTGTTTGGAAACTAAAACTTGACAACAAGTTCTGGCAATCAACTGAGGTATGAAAGTGTAGCAATCCATGCTAAGGATAAGGTCAAAATCACCCATGTCTAACTCTACGAGGTCAGTTGGGATGACTTTATTTTATATTGAGACTAGGAAATTTCTATACATCCGGCTTGCTCTAACTAACTCGCCAGTAGGGGTGGGCGAGAATGGTTACGAGAGGGACCTCTGGACTAATATTAAGCGGGCGCATGCAAGGAGTCACGTATGAAAAAGTGGCTCACAGTTTAGGAGGCATAAGCGTCTAGATGGAAGAGACGTAACATACCGTGACTACGTCGGGTGAGCTCTCTTGATCGGCGGAAGACAGAGCATAAAGCGATTTTAGGCGCTGACGCTATCGTACCTGATGTGTTGGCTGTTGGTGGTATTTGCTCGAGATAAATGATGTGGTAGATTGTGCTCTCCCTCGCCCTAGGAACTCCCTCTGTAGATGTCAAGCTATCGCAACCAAAATAGCCCTCTTGACCCGAAGGCACTCTCGGGGTGGTTCCTACCATACTCGCTACAAGTGGATGCTTGTTCCGTGTGTGTGTGGGCTTTGAGTCGAACCCGAGATGACCCATCCCTCCGATCACGAGCGGGACCAAAAGGTTGGGGCGGCTAAGCTAGTGTTGGGGCTCTCGGCTCTTTGCTTGCGATGGCGGCTACTACCACTAGACCTCCTATGTCCTAAATCTGACTGGCCGGAGTCCTTGGTCATTGTTCTTTCGCTCCATTATCCTTCATGTTTTCAGCCTCGATCTGTTGGGCATAGACAATCAAGTTGGAGAGGTCTATGTATTTAATCAACATCGATGTCTTGCACTCCCTTGAGGACCCGGTTGACCTCCATTTACAAACTTTAGCATGCGCCCTTGGCACCAAACTACCATCTCTGGAGCATACTTAGACAACCTAGTAAACTCCAGGCATACTCCTCACGGTTTTATTTCCACATCTCGGAATTCATAAACTCCGCCATCTTTGCCTCCCTCAACTTCTTGAGGGGAAAAACCTATCCAAAAAAGTCGTGTGAAATTCTTCCCTCCCTTTGGTTACGCTGCTAGCCGCCCCTCTCCACTGGTCATGCCGGACCTGAGCTTCTCCTTGCAACTGGTAGGCAACTAGGTCGGCACTTTCCAAAGGAGCTAACACCCATAATGCGAGGTGCATCTTCTGACCTCATCCACGAACTCTAAGGGATCCTCCCCTACTTTTGTCCCTAAAAAGATGGAGGGTTCATATGGGTGAGCCTCGTACCCTCGCGTTGTTGTAGACCGTTGGTGTTCGCCAGCACCACCTCTTTAGTTCACCTAGTTGGTATTTGTTTGGGCAAGCGGTTGAATGGCCTTGAATTCGGAGGTAGATACTTGAATCATCTTGAGGAGCTTTTGGGGCTAGCGGGTAGGTCTGTTGGCGTTAGGCCACTTCTTCCATTACATTAATACAGGAGGCATGTTTATTTGAAATAAAGCGAGCCACGAGTTAGAAGGGCATTTCTGGAATTGGACTTTAACTCACACGATAAAGAGTATGAACAAGTGAGTTTCCTAATAGCATCTCGTAGCCTCTTCATCATAAGTGTGGCGCGCTTCACACCCATGAAAAAGACTACTCGATGCGTCTTTGTTTCGAGGATACTCTAAACCTAATGCTATATAAGAACAAGTTTGTCATGCCCCGAGCCTACATCCTGGAGCGTAACACGGTACTTGAGTCACAAGTGATCCAAGTCAGCCCCTAGTCTATCATACAGCTTTGGTATTCGAGTAAACATGCACACAACGAAAATTTGAAATAATAACATAAGGCATTTTATAAAAATTAGATAAAACTTAAATCATGGCGAACATCGTGATGCAGCCTTCTAGCGATGAGTTACTAGGACACGCCCCAACTAATTCCAAGTCTAAAGTAAAACTATAATCTAACTAAGAAAATAAAAATAAGGCCCTCAGATGATGAGGACTCACACTTCCAGCTACTGACTCGGGAGGAGGCCCGGAAACATGGCGACTAACATTGTTGAATCTGAGAACCTACGGTTGTATCATAAATCATACAATATAAAAGTATGCATCGGTACTTTGAATGTGCGAGTAAGTGGGAGAAAACATATCTGAATATAAAGTCTGAACTGAAATGACACACAATGATCAACGAGTAGTGGGCGAGACTGCGATATAAGCCCAGGAAATGGTCAAGGTGATCCCATTTGATGGTCGAGACATACTAAGTTTGAAATGTGAGTCGAGAGACCACCTTTGAATTGATATGAAATGAATTGGTATGTCATAAATTGAGACTGATTTGAGCCCGACTAGTAGGAGAGCACCTAACCGACATAACTACGTGAGCTAGACGTAGGTCTGATATACACCCACCGGTAGGACCCAAAGGCATGAGCTGGGTGATCCCAAAGTTTAGAGACGATCGGGCTTGAGTAATACTGTAGCTACGTTGCCAACGTAGTTTTGAAAAAGCTGAGTCTTGTTTGGAACCCCGACCCTCTCGGTGCTAAGTCCTACTCCCACTGGAAAACCCTAAACCGAAATACTAGTGATAGCTTGAACTAGGGTCCAAGACTAGTCGGGGGCATATAACCCAAGTACCCGAGCCTTATCGGACCGGATTACGAGGCGAGTTCTAGGCGAGTCGGGGCTGCTTATCTCTAGAAAGCGTCGTAACTGTCTAAGAACAACTGTAAACTAAACTGGGTCCTTGGGGCTGGTCAGATATATATATATATATATATATATATATCTAAAAGTCATGACCACCTAAAGGACCAATAAACTAGATTACAGTCGATTCGATGACTTGGAGGCACCACTTGACACCTCGGGAAAGACTTAAGTCAAGGCGATCGGTTGACACTTTTCTGAATAGTGATGAAGAGGTTCTACGTTCTAACTGAACTAAACTACTAAGCATCTAATAGAGAACACAACTCATTCCAACAACACGGGAATTTCATAATATAACAAAATTTTAAGAATTTAAGGGTTTTTCTTAACAAGGGGTAAAATCATTTCTCCTCAATGGAATAATTGCTCACACATATATATAATAAGAATTACTAGGATATTCAGCCCAAAACATACTTTGTAAATAGACGGAATGTAATACACAATAATCTTTACTCGAAAATATAGGTACATCAAATCATCTTGTCAAACAAAAAACAATTTAAATATGAATAAATGAAGATCATATGAGTAATAAACATGGATGATAACCCAATTTCAATTACTTGAAAACCAACATGAAAACCTCTTCATATTTAAAAATCTCAAGGCTAAATTGATAGGGAAATTATGGGAGGATGTTGGGGGGACACAAGGGAAGGACAATTCCCTTGTTGAATTCCACATACCTAACTAAAATTCTCCTAGGAGAAGAAAGGCAGGCTGGCGCAATGAAGAATGACCCTAAGCTTGCTTGAGAGTTTTCTTGAGGAACTCTTCGATAGTTTTTTAGAGAAAGATTGTGGGAATGAGCGGAGGAACCATTCAAACCCTATAAGTCTAAAACTATAATGGCCAAAATAGCGTAGTTTAAGGCTTAGGAAGTAGGAAATTACAAATAGCCCTTAAAAATTCATTGGGAAAAACTGCTGGTGGCGTAACGGCTCGTGGTGACTGACCATGACTCCTGGTCCTCCCATTAGGTACCTTTGCCCGGGATCCTCGGTAGGTCACCACGAGGGATCCCTATCAGTGGTCATGACCGATTCGTGGTCACCCGGTCGTGGACCACACAGTCTCACTGAAGATTCAATACTAAGCTTGGTAAGCGAGTAGCAACGAGTCGTTTCCACTGATGATGACTCGTGGTGACACTCGTTAGGTACACTTTGCCTATATTGACTAAGGTTGGTAACGGGGCATGATGAGTTGTTACGGGTGACCCTGACTCATTTTCCCCACCGTCAGGAAATACTGCTTACTTCTCATTTTACAAAACTTACTCCTCCTTCTCACGACTGACCCAACGATTCATTTTTGTCTCCTAACGACTCGTTAGGTGAGTCATCTAATAACATTTACTGCGTAGCCTTTTTAGATTTTCTAATTTAAGTCCCAGATTTGGATTTTTTGTTTTCGGGGCATTACAGGTCCCAAATAATCTAAATATACCTACGTTGGCACGTAGTTACGAGGCACGAGGTTGACCGAACCCTGCTTCTCAGTGCTAGACACTACTCCCAAACACCCATGCATATACTCGCTACCATTTTCCAAGAAGCTAAATCATCATCTTATGGCGAAATTTGAATCATAATAATATATGAATAATGCAACATATCATAAGGAGCCTTATCTCAACCATACCACAAGCTGAAAAGTGGAAGTTTAGATTCCAAAACTATGTGGTAAGCTATAACATAAAATTTAAGTAAATCATGAACGTACTTGATTATATGGGCTTGCCCAAAACTTAGATATCTTTGAAATAGATTTGATAGTCAAATTCATGAATATAAACATGGGTAATTCGAAATCATACTTTCATCATAAACATTTCGTCATACTTGAAAACATAGATCATAATCTCAAATCTTCATGAACTTTCATAATTGGGCATCATAGTTGTAAGACTTTGAAATCATAAATTTGTAATTGAAAACAATGTAAAACTATACGTTCATGAATCTTTAAACAACACATTGAAAACATGAGTAGAATTCACCCATGATAGATTGCTGAAATTTCACAAATTGGGTTAAAACCCCATAGATTCATCAACAGAATTTCATGAAATAGAAAGGATTTGAGCATGGGTGAAGGAATCTCCATTCACAACCCACATATAGTGAAAAGGAATACTCCCATTTATAACCCCACGTACACAGGTACTTTGATTTCACAACCCCTCTTGAGAATCCAAGTGAATTGAGGAAGAACCTAGAATCTTCTAGTTGATATTTAATAGGCTCGATCTTGCATGCATGTGGAAATA
Source organism: Datura stramonium (assembly GCA_018107945.1). Taxonomy (NCBI): domain Eukaryota; kingdom Viridiplantae; phylum Streptophyta; class Magnoliopsida; order Solanales; family Solanaceae; genus Datura; species Datura stramonium. The sequence goes on along the minus strand of JACEIK010002195.1, from coordinate 9,262 downwards.
GGGAGGTTTAAAATAGGCTTAGTATCCTTAATACCCTTCTAACTAAGCTTAAAACGACATAGTTTAAGACTTAGGAGCTTGAATTCTGGAAAAGCCCTTAATAATTCATAGGAAAAATCCTGCCCTGCCCGGTCCCAACGCGAGCTGGACGAGTTGTTACCCGCTCCCACGTCGTCAGCACTGAAACTTACACTGCCAGTCACCATGAGGGATACCACGACTCATGATGTACCTAATGAGTCATGGTGATCCAGTCGTTGGGGACCTTGCCAAAAGTTTCAACATCCACCTTGACTCGACCACGACCAACTCCATGACTCGTTACTTTGACCATGAGTCATGGCTTCTCTCGTGGTCAACCTCAACAAAAATCTTAGCCAACTCACCCTCCACTTCATGAAGTTACTTAACGACTTGTGAAGTCTCCTAATGGAGCCATTTGGATGACTCGTCTTGTGACACAGTGCAAAATTTCCTATTTTCTCCACTTGAACCCTCGGTTCTGATCTTAGGGAGCTTTGGGATATTACAACTACTTGAATATTCATCCTTGAATGTGAATGAACATACTGAAAAGAGTGGGGAATAGAGGCGATATCTCAAATGCGAACATCTAAAGTTGAAGCGCGGGTAGGCCCGACTCCCTAGCGAAATACATGGCCCGATCTAAATTCATGAATCACACATATATACGTTGACATGAAAGAAATTGGGAAACATGAACTAAACATGAAACTAAATAGAGTACTAAGGGAGGAAACTTATGCCTCAAGTTGGAACTGAGCAGGAAGGAATAGGTGCGGGTATTTAGCCATCATATAAGCTTCGGCTTCCCATGTAGCTCCCTCAACATGCTTATTCCTCCAAAAACCTTTACTGAAGCTAATTCCTTATTTCTTAGCTTTCAGACTGACGTCAAGTATTTCAATCGGGACCTCTTCATAGCTAAGGCTATCCTTCACACCCTCACAGCTCTCCCTCGGAACAACCAAAGTTGGATCAACCATGCACCTCTTTAAAGGGCCATGAGGCGGATGTCTTGAAGCCAGTGCAGGGACGCTCCAACTTATAGGCCACCTTGCCAACACATCTCACAATCTTGTACGGGCCAACATACCGGGGGACTAAGTTTCTCTTTTTCCGCCTCATCACTCCCTTCATGGGGAGATACAGCTAAACACCTAACCATCAACTTCGAATTCAGAAGTTCTCTCCTCCTCCCATCTGCATAGGACTTTGGCGACTCTGAGCTATTTTCCAGCACCTTTCCACACGATAATTTGGACTTTCTCCATAGCCTCATGGCCCGAGATCTAGTCCTATCAATGTAGGCACAACGACTTCAAACCAACCAATAAGTTTTCTACATCTCTGTCTATAAAGAGTCTCAAATAGAGCCATCTGAATGATGGAATGGTAACTATTGTTATATGCAAACCGATGAGAGGTAATTGATCATCCCGACTACCTTTAGGAAATCACTCACACGGGCTTTCAACATGTCCTCAAGTGAATGATCCATCCGGCCCGAACCGTATGTTTGCGTGTGGAAAGTTGTGTTAAGCTTAACCTGAATACCAAGTCCTTTATGAAATGATCTCCAAAACTAGGAGGTAAACTGAGGTACCTCTATCTGATATGATGGACAAGGGCACTCCAGCCTGACAAACTAGCTCACGAATATACAACTTAGCATAATCCTCTGTTGAATCGGTAGTTTTGAATGGTAGAAAATGAGCTGCTTTAGTCAACCTGTCTACAACCACCCAAATGGAGTCATACGATCAACGATTATGAGTCAATTCCTTAATGAAGTCCATATTGATCTCCTCCCACTTCCAAGTAGGGATAGAAATGTCTTGAAGTACACCTCACAGGGTCTTTGATGCTCAACCTTCACCTATTGACAGTTTTGGACACTTTGCCACAAATTTTGCTATGCCCTTCAGCACCATTCCACCAATAAACTTCTCGTAGGTCATGGTACATACTGGTGGAACTGGATCATAGAATATATGGAACTATGAGCCTCATGCAACATCTTCTCCCTCAAGTCATCAACACTCTGGAACACATAAACGGCCCGGATATCGTAGTACACCATCACTCTTGGGAGAAAGCCTCCACCTTTTGATTCAGAACAGCTTCCTTCAACTTTGCAAATAGAATCCACGTCTTTACAAGCCTTGACTTTGGTCACCAAGGAAGATTCGAACCCATTACGAATAATGACACCACCATCCATCTAGTCGATAAGATAAGCTCCTAGTCATGCAATCCTTCACCTAACTCTTTCCTCTCCTCGTCCACATGAGACACACTTTCCATGGAAAAGCCTGCTAAGAGTGTCTATCACTACATTGGCCTTACCGAATGATAAAGGACACTTTCGTATCATAAACCCTTAAAGTTCCAACCACCTTCTTTGATGAATATTTATATCATACAGGTAAGCTTACGTACTGTAGCTTTTGTGGTCCATAAACACATCCACATGGACCTCGTACAAATAGTGTCTCCAAATCTTCAAGGCAAATACACCGCATGACTCGAGATCATGAGTCGGATAGTTCTTCTCATGGACCATTCGGCGGCTTCTACGGAAGTATAGGCATAACCTTACCATCCTTCATTAATACACAACCAAGGACGATCCTTGAGGCGTCACAATATACCACAAACCTATTAATATCCTCGAGTATAGTCAACATTGGTCTTTGTGGTGAGCCGAGTCTTCAACTCTTGGAAGCTATTCTCACATGCCTCCGACCATTGAAACTTCAAATAGCCTGGGTCAACTTAGTCACTTAGGTTATTCAATGGATTAAATCCTTCACAAACCTCCTGTACTAACTAGCTATGCCCAAAAAACTCCTGATATCCAAAGGACTCAATGGTCTAGGCTAATTCTTTATAGCTTCTTTGAGAATCCTTTTATGCCCTCACTTGACACTACATGGCCCAAAAATGCTATCAAGTTTAACCAAAACTTACACTTGCTTAATTTAGCATACAACTAGTGATCCTTAAGGATCTAATAGCACCACCCTCAAATTAGTGACATGCTCCTCTTCGCTCTAGGTATGTGAGAATTCATCTATGAACACAATGCGAACATGTCCAAATACGGCATGAACACTACATTCGTCAAATCCATAAAATTTGAGCATTCATTAGTCCAAAGACATAACTACAAACTTATAGTGACCATACCGAGTCTGAAAGTGTCTTTGGGATGTCACTCTGTAACCATTTTTGGGTGATGATATCAGGATCTAAGATCTATCTTTGAAAAACACTTGGCACCCACGAAGTTGGTCAAACAAGTCATCAGTATGCGGAGGGGATATACGTTCTTGACGGTGACCTTGTTCAACTGCCGATAATCAATGCACGTTCGGAAGGAACCATCCTTATTTCGGACAAAGATTCTTGGTTCACCCCACGGGGATTTTCTAGGTCAGATGAAACCCTTGTCTAAGATCCTTCAACTATTCCTTCAACTCCTTTAGTTATTTGAAGCCATTCTTTAAGGAGGAATAGATAGGCTGCGTACTGAGAAGAAGGTCAACATCAAAATCGATCTCTACTCAGAGGAAATTCTAGGTAAATCATCTAGAAACACTTACGGATATTCACACTACTAGAGCTGCGTGGATAGTCGGGGTTCTCGGATGTAGCATCTTAACCCTAACTGATGTTTTACACAACTCTTAGAAATCATCTTTCTGGCCTTAAGGTAGGAAATGAAGTGACCTACGAGCACATCCCCAGACTACTGCCCACTCTAGGCGGCTCACCCGAAAATCGAAACTACATCGCACGGTTCTACGATTCATTGAGGCATAACATGCATGTGGCCAATCCATTCCAAAGATAAATCAAAATCTATCATGTCTAGCTCTACTAAATCTTTTGAGGTGACTTTATAAAGGGCGCGATAGGGGAAATTTCTATATACCCAATCGAGGTTATAGTGAATCACCAACTAGAGTAGAGGCTGTGAAGGGTTTCGATAGGATTTGGACGACTCCAAAACCACTATTAACATAGGGTATCACAAAAGATAAAGTAGCCCCTGGATCTAACAAAGAATATACATCAAGGTGGAATACTCGTAAAATACTAGTGACTAAATGCGGAGGCCTCTTGCTCGGCGAGATGCGCGGACATAGAATTTATTCGACACTGACCACTACACTGCACTAGTGGAGGCACCCTGCTAAGCTGAGCGTTCTGGTGGGGCTGCTGAACTAGTGGCTGGGTCTCGGCCTCTACCAAGGCCACTGTCTATCCTCTTGGACAATCTACGAGCATGTGTCCAGGGCTTTCCCACACACAGAAACAAGCTTTTTGTACCTTTAGAGCCTTGACTAGTGTGCCTTCGCCAACCTCACAACCGGAATACTAGGCTCTAGATTTTCTCCCCTGACCTCAGAGCTAACGCTCGTCCTCTAGTGTCGCTTAGATCTGGAGGGCACACTTGTTGTTGGCCAGTCTTTGGGTGATGATCTCCGAGTGGGGCCCCCGATGATACCCACCACCGAGGCCTTCCCAGGAGAACCTAAAGCGCTCGGTCCTGGCCCACTCTTGGCCTCTCTCTCCTGCTCACTCACCTATATAAAGACTTTATCTACTACCCAGCGTATAGAACCAATCGCGAAGTCCATATCGTGATGGAGCATATAGTCCCTACAATCTTAAATAAATGGCCCACTATCCCATGGACAAATCGCTCACTCAAGCCTCATTAAATACCATCTACGTGCATATTTAGACAAGCGGGTGATCTCTAAAGCATAATCCTGAACCATTATGTTTTTTGCCTCGGGTTCACAAATTTGTTGCTGATCTTCCTCATCTCTCGGGAAAGAATTGATCAAAAGCTATGAGTATAAGAAACTTATCCCGACCAATGGGACCCGCTCCAAACTTCCTACCATCCTTCCACTATCTAAACCAAGAAATATGGGTAACCCCCCTTTCAACTGATAAGAGAGGCTAGATGCACGTATTCCTCCCGTCCCCCATGATGCGGGTGATCTTGTAAATCTCATCGATAAACTCGTGTGGATCTACGTCCACCTTTGATTAGAAACTCAGGAGTGTTCATCCTAAGATAGTCTCTGACTCTTGCCACTGCCATTCCCATTCTAGGGAACATGCACTATCACCTATTTGGTTAACTAGGGCTGTCAATGCTGTGCTAACATACGGATGGCTGCCTAAACTGCAGGCCTTAGAGCACCTTAGGTACACGTGATCCTCGAGGATGGTGGGGCCCATTCCCATTACCATTCTCATGACCATTTCTATTCTTATTCCTTCTTCCATTAACTTCGAGTAAATAGGAATGATTAGAAAATGCGTATGCTTACAGAGTTAAGAAGGATAAGAGACATTTCATCGCACGACATAGATATTGAAAAGAAGGAAAGTTTCTAAAATGTTGTATAGCCTCTTCGTCATAAATGTGTGTGCTCACACCAATGAAAAGGACTCTACTTAGCGATATTAGGACACCCGAGGATACTTCAAATCTAATGCTCTTTGATACCAAATTTGTCATGATCAAACATAGGCACAGTGACGTCACCCGCATCGAGTGCCAATAATTTGATGACTCTTTTTCACATCGAGCGCGTCGCAGAAGTGTATGGGTCATTGCAAGTAGTATGGTGGCTCTTTTTAAGAGCCGGATTACTCGAACCCACAGGGACTGGACCCATTCCTCTAACTATCCATTTCTAGTGTGATCTTAAATATCTAAAGTGTTGGTGATAGACATTTTAGTTGAAATAAATTAAGTCTAAGTTTAGATTAAATGAAAATATTATACGAAAGTACCTAGGAGCAACATAGAGTTAAAATCAGATAATCATGCAATAATACGATTTTGCAATGAATAAGCATGGAACTATCAATTGTTATTTCACATAATTAGAATTGCATGTTCATGGTCTTTCGAGCCTCTTAACACGGCAATCTAGCCTCCTTTGCATCATTGTGAGCGAGGAGTTTAATTTTTCTAGTCGCGGGCAATCAATTATGTTGTAGTTTACGGAAACGATTGGGACTTTCGTGCGTCTAACCATTTAACTTTAACTTAGCCTCACAACTACTTCTTTGAGTGGTGATATGACATCCCAAGTTGGTCTTTCATAACTTAGTGTGTCCAACCAAGCACGGTGTTAGGTATATTTCTATCCAAACACGGAATCTCTCCCGAGATTACTATCATGCCCCTCACATTCTCATGTCCTGACCTAGGTAATGCCTTCTCAAACTATCACCCAAGCTAACAAATATGCTTTCATGGTGATCAATCATAAACAACAAACAAATCGAGAATGCAAGGCAAAACAACAATCAATAACTTAATTCCAAAACAACATCATAAAATCACAATCATAATTCATGGCTTCAACCTAAGAGGAAGGGTTCTAACCCATCATGTTCTTACAACTCTCTACACTACTATTAATCTACTCCTAAACTACATACTTACACGATATTGGTAGATGAGAAGGGAATTTGACAAACGCTAGCTGAGTTCTCCCACTTCTCCCTTTACTCCTGGCGGTTTTCAGGGAATAATCGTGACCAAATGGAATTAGGAGCTGGGGTCCCTATTTATAGTAAATGGAGAACGTGCGTAATTTGGCCTGTCGTGGAACGACTCCGTGTCATGGGTGTCGAGACACTTTTTCCGTGACCTGCGGAGGCATCATGAAAGCTCCGCTGGAACAACACCTGTCGGCCTCGCGGCACCACGCCGCGTTGGCAGCGTGGCACGCTGCTTGGGCAGCACGTTGCCTCCTCCTTGTCGCGCAGCCAGCCTGCCGTGGCACGTTGCCCAACATGCAGGTGGGCTTTGTGGAGCAGCTTTGCTGTCGTGGCACGTTGCTGGCCCTTGCAGTGGCATTTAATCTTTCCTCCTCTTTACCCGGCGTTGCGTGTTAATTCCCGTTTAAGCCTCACCATCACCAACGCATGGATTAGCTCCTCAAAAGTCATCAAAACCTACAAAACAAGGCTAATCATGTTGGTTAGCACATATCTTCACATTTATTTAAAAAATCACATGAAAATGTATAAAATAGCTTGAACAACACACGACTAATTTAAGTTGCAAAGTGTATCACGGGCATCTTTGTTTTTGCTGATGATCCCACAGCTTCCACACTTAAAGCCTTGTTAGTCCTCGAACAACCTTTTACATATCATGCATGGAGACTCCCATATAATTAATTTGTAAAGATAATTCAAGCTACGACTATAATGATTATTTAAGATACAAGCTAAAACTAGAGCATGCACAATTTAATCAATGAAATGAAGTACAACTATGTTAAGACTTCTTAACCTCAAGAACCGACTCTCAATCTTGGCAAACTCATGCAAATCAACTGATTAAGAAATCCCACAATTATATCCTTCATTCAACATGTGCCCTCACGAAGAGAGTTACCCAATCACACTTAAAAGCAATTTTTACATCACAACATGTGTGGAATTTTTGCATAAAATAGGAAATACACTCACTCTCACAAAGAATTCACATGCATCATGTCATGACCCATAAGCTTGCCCTTAGTGTTTTACTCCACTAATTTGAGGATGTATGAATGTAAGATCAAGTAGGACTTTTTAGGTTGTAATGTAACTCAGTACGGAGTGGAGTATTGTCTGTCCATTAATAGTGACTATCTTTCTAAAGCACATCACGCCCTCATTGCGAACTTCTCTTCCCTTACTTCACCTTTTTCTCCTTGGTAGTTTTCTTTTTCCTCTTGTGTTCCCCCTTTATTTAGGCACTTTTGGCTCATTAGTAAGGAGCTCTATAGATAATTTTCATTACTTTGTTTTCTTACTCCTTACAATAGTAGCCATTTCACAAGTGCACCTTTGTCCTTTCTCACTTCTACAACTTGCTACTTTTCCTTTCTTTTCATTCTTCTTACTCCTTTACTCTTTCAGATTTTCTTCTTCAAGCGCTTAGGAGCTTTGGGTCAAATTCAAGGTTAATGAAAGAAAAGAGTTAAGCTTATGTTGCAGCTATCAAAGAATAGGCTCAAGGCTCAACGGGGATCACTAGGATTAATTTTTCAAGGTAGGTAAAACGAGGGATAAAACTTGGTTCATACAAAGGAATGCCTAAATCATCTCCTACAATTCACATCCTTCATTTCATTTCATACACACACCCGGACAAGTTCTAGACAATCCACAATAGCATGGAATACTCAAAAACCTTACACTCATGGCACATGCTCAATTCAAGACATATTCAACAGACTCTTGCTCAGCTAATCACAAGAATTCAAACATTAAGCTTCAATCATATTGAGTCAAATTCAAGAGCTAGTGTGTCAAACAAAGTTATACACTTGCATCTTCCAACACTACTACGTACTTGCATCTTACAATCATTTATAGCACATAACAAGAATATCAAGCCATCATTAGCTACGGTTTCAAAAACCCGACATCTATCGACTAATTTTCCTCCAAGACGGTCGTCATCCATCCATCGTTGGAAGCAGTCCTAACTACGACTAAAAACATTATATACGAGACAAAATAAAATAAAATAAAAAATAAAAATTTTATTCTTCGGTTCAAAAAAGACCCCCGTGGGAAAAGAACCGAGAAGAAAAACCAGCAGGTGATAATTCATGATTGACTCAAAAAAAATGTTTTTCAAATTTTCTCATTTTATCACACAAGCATTACATTCACCAACAATTTGTTAAGCACAAAAAAAAGTTTTAAATTTCCCTTGAAATTTCCCTCACCCCACATTTAAATCATGCTATGTCCTCATAGCATCAAAGTAACGTTCAAAGGGTAGAGAGAAATACTCCCTGAGGCCCTTCTCATTTTATCACACAAGCATTACATTCACCAACAATTTGTTAAGCACAAAAAATTTTAAATTTCCCTTGAAATTTTCCTTCACCCCACACTTAAATCATGCTATGTCCTCATAGCATCCAATTAACATTTACAGAAGGTGAGAAATACTCCCTGAGGCCTTTAGGCCTAGCTAATAGCATGTTTCTCCACAGCTTGCACAAGTGGGTAGTCGACCCCACACTTTTCCTCTTCCATGCTTACTAGCTTCCTCCTCCGAGGGTACTCAGACTTCCCCTCCACCTCTGCCTAACTTTCCACCAAAAACAACAAACAAAAAATGAAAATAACAAAATCAAAACAAAAATCAAAATTACAAATTGTACCTGAGGTACCCTTGGGTTGC
>JACEIK010002194.1:147498-165830 GCA_018107945.1 Datura stramonium | reverse complement strand
TGGTCCTTGCTTGTTATATATATGTATATATATGTTATTTATTAGCTAATAGGCAGCAGATCGCCACGTCGACAGGTATGCTCCTGCCTTATTCTCAGTATAGAAAAGCCTATTTCAGATTCTATCAGTTCAGACAGTTCCAGATATTTTCTACTATTCAGATTTTCTAGTTATGTTGTTTATATTCAATTATGATCAGTTTGCTTTGCATACTCGGTACCAGTGGTGCTGACGCCCATTTGGGGCGCTGCATTACTTGCCTGCAAGTACTCATACACGAGGAGCCGATCCCTCGTGATTCCAGCCAGCTCATAGAGTCATCATCTCCTGTCATCCGGAGCTAGACAACTAGAGGTCTATTTCTTTTCTTTTGTTGTACAGTATGGGTAGGCCGGGGCCCTGTCCCGACCATCTTATCAGTATTCATAGAGGCTTGCGGATTGTGTATATATATCTCCCTGTGGTTAGTTGTGCCGATCGTGTGGGGTCGTGCGTATGTTTAGCTGTTTAGTGTTGTTGATTGTGTTGACCGTGTGGGGCCATATTCATATAGTAGTGGTGACCTTGCCGGTCACGTAGATATTCAGTATACATTATATTGAGTTAGAGCTAACTAGACAGCATGGTGGCCTTATTGGCCCGCATAGGTTTCCCTACATAAGTATGATTCTTGTTAGCTGAAGTTATAGTACAGGTGGCTATAGGCCCAGTTGGCCGGAGGCTGTATTTATAGTCGTTATATAGCCCGTTGATTCCAGGAATCTGAGATAGATCCCGCCAGGCACCAGATGTGCTTAGGCTCAGTAGTCTAGCAGTCCAGGTCCTAATAGGGCACCAAGTGCCAGTCATACCCCCCAAGGCGGGGCGTGACACCTTTAACATCGGGGAATTACATATATATACTGCCCACAGGGTGGTTCCTTTACATGTATCGATAACTATACACTGGAATTTTATTATCAAACTTATCACGTTGATTCATTTGTCTTATTTGTAGGAAAACATGGAAATTATAACTTAGAACGTGGAGTTATTTGTCATAACGCTTAGCATATACTTAGAGATGAGAGCTGAACTACAAACATACAACATATGAGATTTCTGTATCACATATAAACTCGTATTTAGTTAACCGAGTGACCTCTAGGAGACTTCCTGGAATTCAAAGTTCTGAGCTTAACTGATTAGTATCATAGCATGTGCTTATACTTACTTATACATTACGAACATTGGTATATGGAAGAATCTCTCCTCTGAATTTAGGAAATTCAAATGATAACTCAACAAGAGCTAAACAGATGGATATATGACTTGAATATAACTGAAAGAATTCAACTGTATGTTATAACATGAATATCATATACATTAAGACTTCTTATAAAAAATTCTTATAATGACTTGTATGCAGGTTCAAATACTTGACTGAGACATTAACATGATTCTCGAAATATGATTTCCTGAAAACTTATTAGATTAGCATATCACATTTCAACATAACATAGGGACGTGAAGACATAACTTAAGGATTTGAGACTTGGAGCTCTGTAACTTGGGAACTCTTGAGCAACTCTCTAAGTGTTGCCTTATAGGCAAATAAGGACTTATAACTGTAATTCAGACAATGCTAGATTGACATACACAAATGTGCAATTATCTATGGAGCTTAAAAAAGCTTACATAATTATAAGTGCCTTAGAATCTCCTAGGATTACCCTTTTCAAACTTGAAAAATAATTTCAACAGATAGAATGGATAACTTAACATAATCATTTGAATACATAACAAAAAACTTCTCTTTAACTTGAGTTACTATCTCAAAAAAAAATAATTCGATTCTAATCATTTCATAAGAAGTTAACACTTTACTGGCCATTCATCAAATTAACACATACTGAACAGAAACAACTTTATTTATAACTCTTTTACTAAACGTCTTTAAAACAGGGTTAGTAGTCCTGGCTGTTTCCCTAACTTGTTCACAATCGTAACCTGTATCTTCTAATTTATCAACATTTAGCTCTACTTTTCTTATTTATCTTAATTTCTTTTCCAAACATTATTCACTCTACACTCAAGTATTTACCCTCGTGTTCACTATTCCAACAATTCTTATACGCACTTACCTCTTTACCTAATTGACAACTTTATCTGCTAAACTTCGTTGCTTATATTTTAACGTTGTTCAAAGGTTCTAGAAAGCAATTATGGGTAGAGAGCATATTACTCACATATTACCTTAAAAGGTATAACATTTACTCTTATCTTCCCTTTTTATAATGTCACAAAACGATTAACAACTTAGCCACGCTTTCCTCGTTAACATCTATCGACTTAGCTTATTCGTTGCGCGGCGCTTGCTTAGCTTTAAGGAGGGGAAACATAAAATATCCTTTTTACCGTAAGCACTTTAAAGCATAAACATATAGGAGGGAATAACCATATTATGAATACTTCATTTTAATAAGCTCGTTTACCCTCAATCAGCTTAGCATCATCTTCTTAGCTTAAGTTCGATCACATGTTGTCGTCTTAGCATTTCTTACCAATTTTGCTAAGTGACCAGATCTTAACATATATTCAATATCACATATACAATATACTGCAACGGACTAGCTCACGGTGCCTATGTGAAGGAGAATTCAGACTCGATTTATAACTACGACAACAATCATATAAAAATTACGTCTTTCGCTTCACATTTGTTCGCTTCAACCATTCTTAACGGTTCAAGCTTTATGCCAAGTAATTCAAACCCTTTGGACAGAATCATACATGCCTCAATATGATTTTTAAAACATTGGAATATTGATCCTTTTAATGACTTAGTTTCATGATTGAAAAACAAGGAAAGGGACGCCTTTACATACCTTGGCACATCGACTCTAATTTTGCCGAAAATATTCTTTTCAAGCTTACTCCTTAAGGCTCCTTCCAAGTCCAATTTATAAACACAACAAGCAGAAACTTCACTTCACCAAAGTTCTGAAAAAATTGGGCAGCAACTTTCCACAGAAACACACAAAGAAACAACAACAAAATACTACGACATTCTCCAAGTTATAGCTTCATAAACTCAAAGAAATCAAAAAGGGAATTACTTACCCTTTCTTGGAGATGTTATTAGCTAAAGTAGGTGTAGACTCCTAATCTTTCCTCTCCCTAGAACGAGCTAAAAATGCAGCAACACCACAATCAACAATAAGACAACAACAAGCCATGACTTTCTTCCAAGGATCTCTTCCCAAAGCCCAAAAAGAGACAAGAGTGCAGTTTCTTACCTGGGATATCTTTTCACCATGTGATAGGGATTTTAATTCTAAGAATTTAAAAAAATAAAATGAGGTGAAATGGAGTAGAAATGAGCCTTTTAGCTCAAAATTACTTCATATAGGTAGGCAGGGAAGTGCCACATGCAGCGACCGTGCGACGTGCCCTTACGCGCGCTCCTGTTGCCTACCTGTCTCGGTGCCCGCGCGCATTTCCAGCCGACAGTGCTGTCTTCAAACGAGCATAACTGTTTAGTACGATCTATGATTGACAAGTGGTTTTTTTCACTATAAACCAGACTCAAAAACCTTTCATTTGATATATTATGGGACTTCCAAATCATTATATATTTGGATATATATCCATTTAAATTGATCTTTTTTTACAAACTTCACATACTCTTCGCTTTTCCCTTTGCACATGTTTCCCTCCTCATCTACGGAAAACATACAACCCATAATTCTCTTAATATGACATATAACCATCAAATAATCATCAAAAAAATTTTTGGGGTGTAACAATAATCTCATATGGAGAATGATTATCAATTAATGGACTTGAAATTCTATTAATGAGATACATAATAGCTAACATACACAATCCCCAAAATCTTATAGTATTCATAGCTTGCAATCTTAGAGCTCTTGTGATTTCTAAAATGTGTCTGTGTTTTCTCGTAGCTACTCCATTCTACTGAGAAGTGTGAGAACAAAATCACTTATGTAAAATTCGTATTTACTTGAACAATGTATCACAAATAGAATTCACAAACTCAGTATCATTATCTAATCTTAGTCTTTACTGTTTTACCAAATTGAGTTTAGACAAATTGATGAAACTATTGTTGATATACACACACATCAAACTTGTTTTTCAACAGAAACACCTAAGTTATTCTAGTAAAGTCATCCACAATAGTAACAAAGTACTTATTCCCATCAAAAGTAGGTATCTTATAAGGACCCATAGATCTACATGAATCAAATTAAAACAACGCACTGTTTTTATACTACTAGTAGAAAAAGCTAATCTTGTCTGTTTTGCATGTGGACATACTATACAATTGTCCAATTTATTTTTAACTTCTTGTTTATTTATATTCAACAGCTTGATCATTACTCCAATTGACACATGACCAAGTCTCTTATTCTATAGTCCCACATCAACTTCTTCATTCTTTACTTATGGTTGCATCTTTTCCTTCACAACAATGATGATGATTTTACTTCTTCTCCCGTTATTAGTAATTTTAGTAGCAGATATAACCCTCCCTCCTTTTTACCAATATCCTTGACCCTTCTACTGAAGAGTTTTTGGAATACACAAAATTGAGTGAAGAAAATGACTGAGCATCCTAACTCAATGGTAACTTTGCTGACAGACAGGAAGTTGTATTTAAATTGTGACACATGAAACACACTTGTGAGCACACTTCTAGGTGAAATTAAACTGGATCCTTTGTGAGTAACCTGTGAAATATCACCGTTTTGCGAATATACCTTCTTAGGTCTTTTTGTTTGCATTAGAGAATCTTTAGAGAATATTTCAATATTAGACACCATATGATTGGTGGCTCCAGTACCTATAATACAAACCTCACTATTTTATGATATTAATAGAGCTTTACCTGTCATATTGGCATTAGCTCCAGAAGATTCTCTAGCATTAGTAGAGGCTGAAACTTGATTCAACATTTGTAGAATTTTCTCATACTGGTCTTTGGTGAAAGTGCACCCTTGCAAATGATTAGTCCAACTCTCAAGTTTCTGAGATCCTGTCCTCCTGATCCATTCATTGTCAAATTTGTATTCATCCCATAGTTGAATGTAAATTGTTATTGTTGATGATTCCTAGGTGCACTATCATTCTAAACACTATAAGTAACACTACCTTTTCCATATTCCTTTTATCTTTGACTTAATGTCAGGTGAATATTCCACCAGCGTGTAACAAAATTCTTTGATATGCCCTTTGCATTTGCAAAAATTACATATTAGATTCAAATTCTTTTTATGCTTCTAACTAGTACGAGCCTTGGAATACATAGCTATGAACTCAATATTGGTTGGAGAAGTGAAATTCATTCCAAGATTATTGTTACTAAAAGCCACTGCTTTTTTACTTTCATCACCAACAACCATATATTAGGATTGGTTCATACTTTGTAAGGGATTTATCAACAAAATATGGATTCTATCTTGTTGATATGATTCGTTGAGCCCCATAAGAAATTGGAAAATTTATATTTATGAAGATGTGATACAAAGTCTTTTGATCTTTCACAATCACAGGGTCTAGGTACCAAGGCCTCAAACTCATCCCAAAGATTTTTAAGTTTAGTATAGTATACTGAGATAGATTTGAACCTTGCTGAAGAGTTACAATTTCTTTGTGGAGATTGAATGATCTTGATTCATCCTCTTGATCAAACCTTTATTTTAGATCATCCCACATTTCATGTACACTTGTGGCAAACACAACACCACCAAGAAGAATTTTGGAGCATCATCCAAGAAATAATGATTGCATCAGCTCTATACCATAATTCCATAACTCTTTTGTGAACCTTTTCTTTTTACAGGAACCATTAATCATTTCAATTTTGTTTCTTCCAAAGAAGTGGGATTCTCATTTATCGAATCCATAATATGTAGTTCTCAACACTAGTTAGTTGAATGCCAATCACGCTGATACCACTAATATCAGAAGGGCTTAAGAATAGAGGATGATTATAGTCATCCCCTATAAATTGAGTATTTGGAATTCAACCATTATAGATATTCTGAGATGTTCCAGTGGATTTTATTCCATTATTGACACCATTGATTCCATTTTGAGCTAGATCATTGTTCACATGATCTTCATTAGTTCCCATATTTCAAGACCTGGAAATCTTCAAGAATTGAATAATCTAGGCATCTTTAGTCCTCGAAAATTGATTAAAACACTTCCAGGAAATTAAACAGACTTATCCAGATCAAGAAACTATTTCTAAATTGGATGATCTAGATAGAAAGATCTTATACCATGTGATTATTTGAAGCAAGAAATATAGAAAATGATAAAGAGAATGAATGGAGAGAATAATAATCTCATTGATCTTATTCTTAGTTTTCTTGTATTTAATACAATTGCTTGATATGAGTATATATAGTCAACATGTAGAGAAGGAAAAAAATAAGAATCTCTAACTAACTAATAACTAATTCTAATTATTAGTTCCATAATTAACTTTTCTCCAATAGCTTTAACTACTCTTCTTCTTCATCCACCAACATGACTCTTTGAATAAAGGCAAAACAATTTATGTTCCTCATCCTGGGCTTCTCTACCATAAAACAAGTGTGATCTTTCCTTGAGGACACCTATTTACAAAATAAGGAGTTTCAATTAAAATAAAAACTTCAAAACTGTGAAACTAGAAACCAAATCCATAGATGATTATATGAAAGAATTTAAGAAAATTTGTGATAGTTTCATGGAAATACACAAGTCACTGGATAAAGATAGCAAGGTTCTCAACTTTGCTAGAGGTCTTGAAAAAAATACAAGATCCTTAGGACTGTAATGTTGGGAAAACATCCTTATTTCACATGTGGTTAATTTTTTGTAATGACCCCAAAATCTACCAAGGTCATGATGACACCTACACTCTTCTCCTGGTAGGTAAGAGAAACCACCATCCAACTGATTTGAAAGAAAAGACACGAAGAATGTAATACCCCAAAAACCTTAAGATCAGACCCAAGAGTCGAAATAGACAAAACAGGTTTTTCTGCACCAGGTCACAGGACGAGTTGTCCAATTACCGGTGAGGAGCACTATGAGTCATTAAGTGACTCGTGAGGAGGTGGTAAGACTTGATTGAATTTTAATATTTTGGGGTGACCACTGGTGTGACCACGAGTCATGGTCAACACCATGATTCGTTATCATAGCCGTGGTCAAGAGGTTGGAAGTTTGGACAGTACATGCCACGATTTGGTCACCACGAGTCGTGGGGTATACCAAGAGTCATGATAACACTCGTGGTAACCCTCAGAGATAAATTGCCAGTGCTGATCACGAGTAGCAGAACACAAATCGTGGTACAGGGGATGATTCGTCTAGTCCCTTGTTAGGACTGGCAATGAGTATTTCTCTACGAATTTATTAATGATTTTTCCATAATTCTTAAGTTCCTAAGGTCTATACTACTTCACTTTAAGCTTATAAAAATATGTTTTAAGAGGGGTAAGTTCATTCTAAGCCTATTCTCTTCCATGCATGCAAGTCTAAAAGCTCCTTAGGGTGATCAAGCTTATATTCATCAAGTTCTTCTCCAAATTTCCTTTGGGTTCTCAAAAGAGTTGTGAAATTAGATTTCTACAGGTATGTAGGATTATGAATGGGTGTATTCATCCACACCCATGCCTAATCCCTCTTCAATTTCATGAAAATTCTAGTTGATGAATCCATGGGGTTTTAACCCAACATGTGAATTCTCTAAGTATCAATCATGGGTATGATCTATGCATGTTTCTAATATTGAATCATGATTAATGGTCATATTTTACAATATTTCAAATTACAAATTATATTTTCAAGCTTTTATAAATTATGATACCCATCGAGGGAAGTTCATGAAATTTTAGATCTATGCTATATGTATTCAAGCATGATGAGATGTATATGATGAAAGTATGATTTCGACTTATCCATGTCCATGTTCATGTTTTAGAATAATCAAGTCTATGTCAAACATGTTTAAGTATTGCGCGAGCCCATATGATCAAGTATGCATACTGATTTATCTAAATTTCATGTTATTAGCTTACCATATGGATTTGGAGTCTAGACTCCCACTATTTTCAACTTGTTGTATGGTTTGAGCCAAAGGATCCTCATGCTATGATTTCAGATTTATGCATGTATGTTGTGAGTCAGCTTCGTCACTAGACTATGGTTCAACTTTTTAAGAAAATGATGGAGAGCATATGCATATTTTTGGGAGTAGAGCACTGAGTGGGCTAAGAGTCAGTCAACCCTATGGCTTAGAATTACGTGCCAATGTAGGTATGTTTAGATTATTGGGACCTCCCTTGCGAGCTTCCCCTGTCCCCAAGGAACCTTCAGTTTGATATTGATATCATGGTAGTGTCCTTATCCTTGGCAAGGCTTTAGATGACTTTTCTCACTTAAGTGTGATAGTCGAGACTACATAAGTTCTATCGTGGTAATGTCGGTGATAAGAAGAGTCTCCCATTATTCCTCATGATTTCAGTTATTCATGTTCATCAGTCATGATATTATGTTTTTAGCATGTTTGACGCAAATATTCTGTTTTACTTATGACTATCAGTTTTAAGCTTTGGGTCATTCAATTTAGTTATGATACTCTGTTATGTATGTATCATGTTTTTAGATAAAAGCATGCAAGCCTTACTCTCAGACTCTTATGATGAACTATTTTATGTTGTGCATGATCACTGATTTTACTTACTTAACGATTTTACTTGTCTTACATAGTCGGTACATTTCACGTACTGACTGCATACTCTATGTTGTATCATTTCATGATATAGGTTCGGATATTCAGGCTCAGTCCCGCCATTAGCCAGACCCTCAGTATTAGCATTTTCCGGTCTTAGTTGGTGAGTCCTCATCTTCCGAGGGCCCTTGATTAGTTGTTGTTCATCTTTTCAATTTCATATTATAGTGAGTTAGTTAGGATCTTGTCCCATCAACTCTTCAGCAGTAGAGGCTTATCAGACATAACATGTATTCAGTCTCAGCCTTGTGTTATGTATTTAGATGTTATGATATTTTCAGACTTTCACTATATTATATATGTTAGACTTTCGCTTGATTGTGTTTAGTTGAGATGTCATGTTCATGCCTTGGTTGAGTTAGAGCCTCTCGGGGTTCTTTTTCTCATGTCTTGATTCGGACCTATGTTCGGGTCGTGACAAACTTGGTATCAGAGCATTTTTTGAAGTGTCCTAAAGTGTCTAAATGCCGCATTAAGTAGAGTCTTTTTCATGGGTGTGAAGCGCGCCACACTTATGACGAAGAGGCTACGAAATATTTTAGGAAATGTTCCCTTCTTTCATGATCTAAGTCGTGCAATGAAATGTATCTATCCTTCTAACTCGTTCTATTTGCGTTTGCAGAATCATGCCCCCTCGCCGAGTTAATGAAAGAACAAATGGGAACAGAAATATCCACGAGGATGGCAATGGAGATGAACATCAACAAGCCCCACTAGCCCCCAAGGAGCATGTACCCGAGCAGGTTGCCTATGTAGAGTTCAGGGAAGCCATGTAGATGCTAGCTCAGGCTTTGACCGCCCAAGTCAACCAACAAGCGGTAGTGCATGTCCCTTAGAATGTGAATGCGGCAGGAGCAAGAGTCAGAGATTTTCTGAGGATTAACCTTCTGGAGTTTCTTGGATCAAAGGGGACGAGGATCCACATGAGTTTACTGAGAAAGTTCTGAAGATCACCAAGATTATAGGGGTGACTGGGGAGGAGTGTGCCGATCTAGCCTCATATCAGTTGAAAGGGGTTGCACACATTTGGTTCATGCAATGGAAGGATAGTAGGAAAGTTGGAGCAGGCCCTATTGGTTGGGAGGAGTTCCATACCGCATTTCTGGATCAGTTCTTCCCTGGTGAGATGTGGGAGATTAAAGTAGCTGAGTTTGTGAACCTGAAGTAGGGTAAAATGACAGTTTAAGAGTATGCATTGGAGTTCACTCACCTTCCAAGTATACATCTAAGATAGTGACAGATGAGAGAGCCCGAGTGAGTCGGTTCGTGCATGGGATAGCAGACTACTTGGTCAAAGATTGTCGAACCATGATGCTTCATCAGGACATTGACTTTCCATGGATAGTTCATTACACCCAGCAGATGGAGGTGGTATAGGTGAGTGAGCAGGAGAGAGGCCAAGAGGGCCAGGACTGATAGCTTTAGATTTTCCTAGTAGAGACCTGGTAGGCACCATCAGCAGTCCCACCAGAGATCTTCAGCCCTAGCACCATCAACTATGAGTGTGCCTTCCATATCTAGGAGCGAACAGAGGGGACGAGCAACAGGCTCTAGAGGTCAGGGTAGCAAACCCGTAGAATCCAGCATTCCAGAGTGTGGCAAGTATGGCCGGAGACACACGGGTCAGTGCTTAGCAGGTTTAGGGGCTTGTTTCGGGTGTGGGAAGCCTGAACATATGCTTAGAGATTGCCTAACAGCCAGACAGGGCCATGATAAGAGTCGAGGCCCAACCTCCAGTTCAATAGCTCCACCAGCGTGCCCAACTCAGCAGAGGGCATCTACTAGTGCGGATGGTGGTCAAAGCCAAAATAGATTCTATGCCCTAGCATCTCTTCAGGAGTAGGAGGTCTCCCCAGATGTATTCACTAGTATGTTACAAGTATTCCACCTTGATGTATAAGAATTGTTAGACCAGGGGATACTTTATCTTTTGTGACGCCCTATGTCGTTAGTAGTTTCAAAGTCAGTCCCGAAATCCTATCAGAACCCTTCTCAGTCTCTACTCTAGTTAGTGATTAAGTTATAGCTCGTCGGGTATATAGAAATTGCCCTGTCAACAGTCCTTCATAAAATCACTTAACAGCAGATTTAGTAGAGTTAGCCATGACCTATTTTGATGTTATCTTCGACATGGATTGGCTACATGCATGTTATGCCTCAGTAAATTGTAGAACCCGCGCAATAGAGTTTAGATTTTTCAGTGAGCCGGTCCTAGTATGGAAGGGTAGTTCAGTTGTGCCTGTAGGTCACTTCATTTCCTACCTTAAGGCCAAAAAAATGATTTCTTAAGGTTGTGTGTACCATCTAGTTAGGGTTAAGGATGATATGTCTGAAACCTCACTATCCAGTCAGTTCCTATAGTAATGTGAATACCCAGAAGTATTTCCAAATGATTTACCGAGAATTCCTCTTGAGCGGGAGATCAATTTTGGTATTGAACTTTCTTCCTGATACGCAACCTATATCTATTCCTCCCTATAGAATGGCCCGAGATGAGTTAAAAGAGTTGTAGGAGCAGTTGAAGTATCTCTTAGACAAGGGTTTCATTAGACCAAGCAAATCTCCGTGGGGTGCACTAGTTCTATTTATCCGAAAGAAGGATGGTTCCCTTCGGATGTGCATTGATTATCGGCAATTGAATAAAGTTACCATCAAGAATAGGTATTATCTCCCCAAGACTGATGATTTGTTTGACCAGCTTCAGGGTGCCAAGTGCTTTTTCAAAGATAGACCTCAAATTCGGATACCATTAGTTCAGGGTGCGGGAGGGTGACATTCCGAAGGCCACCTTCAGGACTCGATATGGTCACTATCAGTTTATAGTTGTCTTTTGGACTAACAAATGCTCCTGCAGCTCTTATGGATTTGATGAACAAGGAGTTCAAGCCATACTTGGATATGGTCGTGATTGTCGAAGAGGAGCATGCCACTCATTTGAGGGTGATGCTACAGACTCTTAAGGATCGCCAGTTGTATGCTAAATTTAGTAAATGTGAGTTTTTATTGAACTCAGTGGCCTTTTTGGGTCATGTGGAGTCAAGTGAGGGCGTACAGGTGGCTCTCAAAAGATAGAAGTAGTGAAGAATTGGTCTAGACCAGTTAGTCCTTCAGATGTCAGGAGTTTCTTGAGTTTAGCTGGTTACTATTGGAGGTTTGTTGAAGGGTTTTCATCCTTTCCAGTCCCGTTGACTAAATTTACCCAGAAAGAAGTAAAGTTTCAATGGTCATAGGCTTGTGCGGAGAGTTTCCAAGAGTTGAAAACTCGCATCACCTCAACACCAGTGTTGACCCTACTTGAGGGTACCAATGGATTTTTGGTATATTGTGATGCTTCAAGGATCGACTTGGGTTCTGTACTAATGCAGCACAGTAAAGTTATAGCTTATGCTTCCAGGCAGCTGAAAGTCCATGAAAAGAATTATTCGACTCACAACCTCGAGTTGGCGGCGGTAGTATTTGCCTTGAAGATTTGGAGACACTACCTGTACAGGGTCCATGTGGATGTGTTTATGAACCACAAAAGCCAATAGTATGTGTTTACCCAAAAGGATTTGAATCTATGTCAGAGAAGGCGGTTGGAGCTTTTAAAGGATTATGATATGAGTGTCATTTATCATCCGGGCAAAGCTAATGTAGTAGTAGATGCTCATATCAGTCTTTGTATGGAGTGTGTGTCACATGTAGATGAGGAAATGAAAGAATTAGTAAAGGATGTACATTGGCTTGCACAACTAGGAGTTTGTCTTGTTGACTCGACAGATGGAGGTGTCGTTGTTTCGAATGGGTCAGAATATTCCTTGGTGACCGAGGTCAAAGCTAGACAAGACGAGGATTCGATTTTGGTAAAATTAAAGGAAGTCGTTCAAAATCAGAAAGTGGAGGTCTTCTCCTAAGGGGGAGATGGTGTGCTACAATATCAGGGTCATTTGTGTGTACCGAGTGTTGATGACCTGAGGGATCGGGTGTTGCATGAGGCTCATGGTTCCAGATATTCTATACATCCAGGTGCCACCAAAATATACCGTGACCTGTGAAAAGTCTATTGGTGGAATTACATGAAGAAGTACATAGCAGAGTTTGTGACTAAATGTCGGAATTGTCAACAGGTGAAGGTTGAGCATCAAAGACCTGGAGGTGTGCTCAAAGACATTAGCCTCCCTACTTGAAAGTGGGAAGAAATCAATATGGACTTCATTACAGGGTTGCCTCGTACTCATCAACAATATGACTCTATTTGGGTGGTTGTAGACAAATTGACTAAAGTAGCTCATTTTCTACCTGTCAAAACTACCAATTCAGTAGAGGATTATGCTATGTTATACATTCGGGAATTAGTTCGTTAGCATGGAGTGCCTTTTTCCATCATATCAGATAGAAGCACTCAGTTTACCTTCCAGTTTTGGAGATTCTTTTAGAAGAGGCTTGGTACTCAAGTCAAGCTTAGCACGACATTTCACCCGCAAACAGATGATCAGGCGGAGCGGACCATTCAGAACCTTGAGGATATGTTGAGAGCTTGTGTGATTGATTTCAAGGGTAGTTGGGACGATCATTTTCCTCTCATTGAACTTTTATATAACAACAACTACCATTCCAACATTCAGATGGCCCTGTTTGAGGCTCTCTATGGGTGGAGATGTAGTTCACCTATTTGTTGGTTCGAAGTCGGTGAAGCTACATTGATAGGTCCAGATTCAGTCCATGAGGTTTTGGAGAAAGTTCATCTTATAAGGGACATGTTGAAAATAGCTTAAAGTCGCCAAAAGTCTTATGCGGATGTGAGGTGGAGGGAGCTAGAGTTTGAAGTTGATGATTGTGTGTTTCTAAAGGTAACAGCCATGAAGGGAGTGATGAGGTTTATAAAGAAAGGAAAACTGAGTACCCGCTATGTTGGCCCGTACCGGATTGTGAAACAGGTTTGCAAGGTAGCATATGAGTTGGAGTTTCCCTCAGAATTAACTTCAATCCATCCAGTCTTCCATGTATTGCTCTTAAAGAAGTGCTTGGGTGACCCGTCTTTGGTTGTTTGGGTGGAGAGTATAGGTGTGAAGGATAGCCTTATCTATGAGGAGGTTCCGGCGGAAATACTTAATCGTCATGTTCAAAAGCTAAGAAACAAAGAAGTAGCCTCAATCCGATTTTGTGGAGGAATCATCATGGTGACGGAGCTACGTGGGAAGCCGAAGCAGAAATGAGTGCTAAATACCCACATCTATTCCCTTCAGACACAGTTTCAGCTCGAGGTATCAGTTTCCTCCCTAGTACTCTATTCATTTTCACATTCAGTTCATGTGCCCTAGTTTCTTTCATGTGAATGTATGTATGTATGATTCGGGAATTCAGTTCAGTCATGTAGTTCAGCTCGGAGTCAGCCACTCCGTCAGTTTTTAGCTTAAATGTTCAGTATTTGAGTATGATGATTGCATTTCTCAGTTTTTCAGTATGATTTCCCAAATTTGAGGATGAATGTTCCCAAGGGGGAGATATTATAATACCACGAAAACCCTAAGATCATACTTGAGAGTTGAAACAGAGAAAATAAGATTTTTCGTACCAGGTCACAGGACTAGTCATCCAGTGACCCATGAGGTGCATCACGAGTCATTAAGTGACTCATGAGGAGGAGGGAAGACTTGGTTGAATTTTGAGATTTGGGGGTGACCACTGGTGTTACCACGAGTCGTAGTCTGCACCACAATTCATTATGATAGCCATGGTCAGGAGGTTGGAAGTTTGGACAGTGCATGCCACGATTTGGTCACCACAAGTCGTGGAGTACACCATGAGTTTTGGTGTCCCTCATGATGACCTTAGAGATAAATTACCAGTGCTAATCACGAATAGTAGACAACGAGTAGTGGTACAGGGGACGATTCGTCCAGTCCCTCGTTGAGACTGGCAGTGAGTATTTTTCTGCAAATTTATTAATGGCTTTTCTATAATTTCTAAGTTCCTAAGGCCTATACTACATCATTTTAATCTTAGAAAAACATGTTTTAATAGGGGTAAGAGCATTCTAAGCATATTCTCTTCCATGCATGGAACTCTAGAAGCTCCTTAGGGAGATCAAGCTTAGATTCATCAAGTTCTTCCCCAAATGTCCTTTGGGTTTTCAAGAGAGTTGTGGAATCAGATTTCTACAGGTACGTAGGGTTATGAATGGGTGTATTCATCCACACCCATGCCCAATCCCTCTTCAATTTCATGAAAAATCTAGTTGATGAATCCATCGGGTTTTAACCCAACATGCGAATTCTCTAAGTATCAATCATGGGTATGATATATGCATGTTTCTAATGTTGAATTATGATTAATGAGCATATTTTACAGTGTTTTCAAACTTTTATAAATTATGATGCCCATCCATAGAAATTCATGAAAGTTGAGATCTATGATATATGTATTCTAGCATGATGAGATGTATATGATGAAAGTGTGATTTTGAATTATCCATGTCCATGATCATGTTTTCGAATGATCAAGTCTAATCCAAGAATGTTTAAATATTGGGCGAGCCCATATGATTAAGTATGTGTCATGATTTATCTAAATTTCATGTTATTAGCTTACCACATGGATTTGGAGTCCAGACTTCCACTATTTTCAGCTTGTTGTATGGTTTGAGCCCAAGGCTCCTCATGCTATGATTTTAGATTTATGCATGTATGTTGTGAGTCAGCTTCGTCACTAGAATGGTTCATCTTTGTTAAAAATGATGGAGAGCATATGAATATTTTTGGGAGTAGAGCACTAAGTGGGCTAAGGGTCAGTCAACCCTATGCCTTAAAATTACGTGCCAACGTAGGTATGTTCAGATTATTGGGACCTCCCTTGTGAGCTTCCCCTGTCCCCAAGGAGTCTTCATCTTGATATTGATATCATGGTAGCGTCCTTAGCCTTGGAAAGGCTTTGGACGACTCTGCTCACTTAAGTGTGATAGTCGGGATTACGTAAGTTCTATCGTGGTAATGTCGGTGATAAGAAGAGTCTCCCATTATTCCTCATGATTTCAGTTATGCATATTCATCAGTAATGATATTATGTTTTCAGTATGTTTGACCCAAATATTCTGTTTTACTTATGACTATCAGTTTTAAGCTTTGGGTCATTCAATTTGGTTATGATACTCTGTTATGTATGTATCATGTTTTCAGATAATAGCATGCAAGCCCTACTCTCAAACTCTTATGATGAACTATTTTATGTTGTGCATGATCACTGATTTTACTTACTTAACGATTTTACTTGTCTTACATAGTCGGTACATTTCACGTACTGACCGCATACTCTATGTTGTATCGTTTCATGATATAGGTTCAGATATTCAGGCTCAGTCCCGCCATTAGCCAGACTCTCAGTATTAGCATTTCCCAGTCTCAGTTGGTGAGTCCTCATCTTCCGAGGGCCCTTGATCAGTTGTTGTTCATATTTTCAGTTTCATATTATAGTGAGTTAGTTTGGACTTGTCCCATCAACTCGTCAGCACTAGAGGCTTATCAGACATAGCATGTATTCAGTCTCAGCCTGGTGTTATGTATTCAGATGTTATGATATTTTCAGACTTCTACTATATTATATATGTTAGACTTCCGCTTGATTATGTTGAGTTTAGATGTCATGTTTATGCCATGGGTCCACTTGGAGCTTGTCAGGCTTCTTTTTTCCGTGTCTCGATCCGGGCCTATGTTTGGGTCATGACAAAGAAGAAGTAAAACATTAACAAGTTTAAAACCATAAAAAATCTTTAATAGAAACCATATGTGGAAAATTAAAAAAATATAACCCAAGACCAGTGTATGTATGTGTTCAAGAGAAACTACGTGTATAATACAACTATTAAACAATTGATACATTGTATGAAAATGAAAATACATGAAAATAAATGATAGAAGGAGTAGATTAGCCAGACAGCTCACCAAGAAACTTTAGTAGTAAGCCTCGGATTGAATAAATTAGATGCCCCCCCTCGTGCTCAAATACAGTTTACACCAAAAAGTGTGTAACAAATGTAGTATGAGTATATAATGCACGTGTACTCAATTGGTATCATAGGCCAACAATACCGAAGTAATGGCAATTATATCATATTAAACATTAAATTTATCTCAACTAGATATCTTTAGCACGTACTATTTTCATACAAATGCACACGCGAGTGACGTGGTCACTGTCACACCCCTATTTTTACCCCCGGCTTTAAAAGAGATTTTTTTCAATTAAAGTGATGCTTTCAAAAGACATTATTTATTTTATAGAGCGTTGCTTATAATTGAGTTTTGGTGTTCCAAGTCACCTTTAATTTGAATCCCTAATCAAAAGAAATTTGACTCTATAATAATAGTATGCGAACTAGAAATCCAGGGAAGGAAATTCTGCTGACCGAGAGAAAGGTATTAGACACCTCCAGTCCCATGGTTCAAATATGGTTGCTTTATCAACTTATACTTGATGAAAATTAGCTATTGAATACTTTTGCATTTGATTTACTTTTTTTTGGGCATATGATTCGCTTATTTATTATTAAATTTTTAATAGTCTCAATCAAGATGCGCAACTGCATTCTTAGTCTTGACATACAACGACTTGGAAGCATAACCTCTTTATTTGTTTGTGTGCACTACACCTATTAAGCTCTGTTTACATATTTTTGATTTGACTAGAAGCTTTTAATTATTAAAATAAATTGGTCGAGATACGTAACTGCATTCCTGATTTTTATTTTTAGGCATCTCAAGAAAAGAAAGTGTAACGCATTCATTATTGAAACACATGTTTAAGCATACTTAAGTTCGTATAATGTTTGAAGTACTTATTTGTCTCCTGTAAATTGGAGACTTATTTGTTGCCCCTTTTTTCACACTTCCATTTTTCTTTTCACAATGAGTCATGAATTAATTCGTGATTCATCCAGCTCCTTCACATTTATTACTGTTGCAATGGCTCTTAAAGAATATAGCTATGCCCAAAATACTCCATTCATGTTTACGACCCAAAAAAAAGTCGTCTCAAGTTAAAGAAACATATATGCTTTAAGAAAATCCATAAAGACTATTAAATACACCTAAAATAAACTATATAAAAAATTGAATGAAATTGGTGAACTCATTGAGATGTAAGATCCCAAATAATCCGAACTTACATTCAATCCATTTCAAGTAGCTTTGTTGAAGTGTAATTCACAATAAAGGCATGAAATAAATTGAAAGAAACTTACTCTCTATTCCTTTTCTCCTCCTTCTCTATTCTGTTTCTCTTCTCTTTTCTATTTTTGTGTTTTCTCTCCATTTCTTTTAGTTTTCTTTTTCTTTTGTTTTCTCTGTCTCTCTCTCTCTCTCTATCTTCTTTCTCTTTTTCTGTTTGTGTATTGTGTGTGCGTTGAAGATGAAGGATGTGAGGAAGTGAAATGTATTTTTGATTCAGAGATTTAAGGGTGAGGGGAAAAGAGACGTGAGTAATTGGGGGAGTTAGGGGGTATTGAAGGTTAGGGTTTATTTAGGAAGATTTTTTTTTAATTTTTTTATCTTTTAAAGATTAT
>JACEIK010002194.1:96963-109266 GCA_018107945.1 Datura stramonium | reverse complement strand
TTAACTACAAATTACATGAGAATGCACAAATAACGATAAATAAACAAGACGAAATGAAGCATTTGAGTATCACTTGGGCATATAATTCTGCCCAAGATCAGCATGGATTGCCCTTCCCTATCACATTAAATAGAGGTATTCAGTTTACCTCCTAGATTTTGAGATAGTTTCAGAAGGGACTCGGTACTCAAGTCAAGATTAGTACAACTTTTCACCCCCAGACAAATGGTCAGGCTGAATGGACCATTCATTCTCTTGAGGACATGTTGAGAGCATGCGTGGTTGATTTCAAGGGTAGTTGGGATGATCATTTACCTCTCATCTAATTTTCATATAACAAAAACTACCATTCCAGCATTCAGATGACTCCATTTGAGGCTCTTTATGGGCAGAGATGTAGATCGTGTATTGGTTGGTTCAAAGTCAGTGAAGCTACGTTGATAGGACTGGATTCAGTTCATGAGGCTATGGAGAAATTTCAGCTTATAAGAAAAAGGTTGAAAACAGTCCAGAGTCACCAAAAGTCCTATAGAAATGTGAGAAGGAGAGAACTTGAGTTTGAAGTCGATGATTGGGTATTTTTGAAGGTGTCTCCCATGAAGGGAGTGATGAGGTTCGAAAAGAAGGGGAAACATCGTCCCCATTATATTGGCCCGTACCAGATTGTGAGACGTGTTGGCAAGGTGGCTTATGAGTTGGAATATCCCTCAGAATTGGTTTCAGTACATCCAGTTTTCCATGTTGCTTTTGAAAAAGTGCATGAGTGATCCGTCTTTGGTTATTCTGGTAGAGAGCGTAGGTGTGACGGATAGCCTTATCTATGAACATATTCTAGTTGAAATACTTGATTGTCAAGTTCAGAAGCTAAGAAACAAGGAGGTAGCTTCAGTGAAGGATTTTTGGAGAAATCATCAAGTTGAGGGAGCTACGTAGGAAGCTGAAGTCGATATGATAGCTAGATACCTGCATCTTTTCCCTTCCGGTTCAGTTCCATCTTGAGGTATCAATTTCCTCCTTAGTACTCTATTCAATTTCAATTCCAGTTCATATGTCCTAGTTTTGTTCACGTCGATGTATGTATGTGTGATTCATGAATTCAGTTCAGTCATGTGTTTTAGTCCGGAGTTAGTAGCTCCATTAGTTTTCATCTGTAGATGTTCAGTATTTGGGATGACAAGTTTTTCCTAGTGATTCAGTATGTTTACCCCATATTCGAGGATGAATATTCCCAAGGGGGAGATATTGCAATACTGCGGAAGTGCCTAAGAGTAGACTCAGGATTTGAAATGGGAACAATAGAAAAATCTGAAATTTTGACTCAGGACAACTGATTGTACGAGCCATAAGAACCACCCAGGGTTAGCGGTTATGGGGAAGGAGTTGGTAACAACGGGCCTTGTAATGTCATTTGTTGAAGGTATGACTCATATGATGGAATCATTGTTTTATATAGGGTTGGTCAGGATAAATGGTACCGGTCGTGGTATGATCTTTGTGGGAAACCATGGGTCATTGTAGGTGAAGTTGGAGGAGTTGAACTGGTGAGCTAGGGGAGAAAACCATGAGTCATAGGATCGGGGTACGACTAGTGGTCAAGGTCATGGAATGTAAGGTGGATATCAGGTGAGGATCAGATGACCGAAGGTATGACTCATAGGAAGTACCAACGAGCCATTAGTTGTGCCCGGGGGAAACTTCAGAATGGTGATGGTCTGAAGACTTGATCAGACGGGAGGAAACCACAGATCATGGGTGCTTGGTACAATCAATATTACCTGGCAGTGCCTAATTTTCAAAAAATTCATTAAGGGTAATTTCATAAATCCTAAGCTCTAAGGTCCTAAACTATATTATTTTAAACTCAGTTAGGAGGGTTTTAAGGGTGCTTAACCTATTCTAGCCCATTCCCTCTCCATGCATGCAAACTAGAGAATTTCTAAGGGAAGATCAAGCCTAGAACTCCCCAATTTCTTCTCCAATTCCTTAGGGATTTCAAGGGAGAGTGTGAGATCAGATTACCCAGGTATATAGGGTTATGAATGGGAGTATTCCTTCACTTCCTTTCCCAAATCCTCTTCTAAAGTCATAAAACTCAAGGTTGATGAATCTATGGGGTTTTAATAAATTTTGTGAAATTCTCTAAGTATCTATCATGGGTAAATTCTATTCATGTTTTTAATGTTGTTTTTAGATTCATTGGCATGTTTTATAATGTTTTCGATTACAAATTTATGATTTCAAAGTCTTACGATTATAATTCCCAATTATGAAAGTTCATGAAGAGTTGAGATTATGATCTATGTTTTCAAGTATGATGAAGTGTTATGATGAAAGCATTATTTTTAATTACCCATGTTTATATTCATGAATTTGACTATCATATCTCTTTCAAAAAGCATGTAAAAGTTTGGGCAATCCCAATTGATCAAGTATGTTTCATGACATACTTCAATTTCATGTTATTAGCTTAGCACATGGTTTTGGAGTCTAGACTCCCACTTTTCATCTTGTGGTATGGTTTGAGTTGAGGCTCTTCATGATACTTTTTCAGATTATGCATGTACTATTATGATTCAGCTTCGTTTCAAGATGGTGGTTCAACTTTGTTGAAAATGATGGAGAGCATATGCATGCTTTTGGGAGTAGTGTCTAGAACCGAATAGGCTAAGGGTTCAGTCAACCCTGTGCCTCAGAACTACGTGCCAACGTAGGTATGTTCAGATAATTTGGGACCTCCCTTGTGAGGTTTCCCTGCCCCTGAGGGGCCTTTAGCTTGATATCGATATCACGGTAGCGCCTTTAGCCCTGAAAAGGCTTTGGATGGCTCTGTCCACTTGAGTTTAATAGTCTGGACCACGTAAGCTCTATCATGGTAATGTTAGTTACATGATGAGTATCCAATTATTCCTCATGATTTTTAATTAATCATGGTTATCAGTTATGATATTATGTTTTTAGCAGGTTTGACCCAATGATCAGTTTTACTTATGATTATCAGTTTCATCTTTGGGTAATTCGAATTACTTATGATACTCAGTCATGTTTAAATCATGTTTTCAGATAATAGCATGCAAGCCTTACTCTCCGAATCATATCTTGAATATGTTTTATGATATGCATGATTTCAGTTTTACTACTTAGCTGTTTTACCTACCTTGCATACTTAGTACATTTCAAGTACTAACCGCATACTTTATGTTGTATCGTTTCATTATACAGGATCGAACGTGCAAGTTCAGCCCCGCCGCTAGCCAGATCCTCAGAGTTAGAATTTCCCTGCTTGATGGTGAGTCCTCATCCTTCGAGGACCTTCTTACCAGTTATTTTCAGTATTAGTTTATTAGTGAGTTAGTTGGGGTCTTGTCCCATCAACTCATTAGATTCAAGAGGATTATCAGACATAGTATGTATTCAGATTTAGATCAATTCTATGTATTCCATTATTCACATTGTTATTGAATTTTCAGACTTCCGTTATTTAAAATGTTAGATTTCCGCATTTATTTTGTTGAGCTTTAGTTGTGATGTTCATGCCATAGATTGACTTGGATCCATTTATGATCTAGGTTCTATGTATAGATTTGGGCCTATGTTTGGGTCGTGACAATTGCACTGTATGAAAATACTTGCACCACTCGGAATGGCCCCAACCACTTAGACTTCAACTTTCAAGGAAACAAGCGAAGACTTGAATTGAACAACAAAACCAAATCTCTAGGGATGAACTCTCTCTGCTCAATTTTCTGTTCATGCTGTATCTTCAATCTTTCTTTGTAAATTTTTGAACTTTCATAGGCTTTCAAATGTAATTCGTCTAACCCATTCAACTGATCAAGTCTCAAATTTGCCGCATCACCCCAATTTAGATTCAGCTTCTTGAGTGCCCACATGGCTTTGTGCTCAACCTCGACTGAATGATGACATGCTTTCCTATACACAAGCTAATAAGGAGACATTTTATTGGGTTCTGGAAGGCAGTCCAGTATGCCCACAAGGCATCATCTAACGTTCTGGAATAATCCATCCTATTAGCATTCACAGTCTTCGCTATGATGGTCTTTATCTCCCTATTGGAGACCTCAACTTGACCACTAGACTATGGGTGGTAAGGTGCTTCCACCCTATTCCTCACCTAATATTTTTCAAGCAATGCTCGAAAAAAACCAGTCAAAAGCGCAAACCCCTATCATTGATTATTGACTTATGAGTCCCAAACCTAGAGAAAATGTTCCGCTTCAAGAATGTCGTGACATTCTGGCTATCATTATTGGGAAGTGCAACTGCCTCCACCCATTTTGATAAATACTCCACAGCTACTAGTATGTATTTCATCCCATTTGAGCTCATAAATGGGTCCATAAAGTCCATGGTCCACACATCCAATAGCTCAATAACAAGTATAGGGGTGAGAGGGAGCTCATGCCTTCGTGATATACCTCCTTGGCTTTGACATGCATCATATGCCTTTACGAAATCGTTTGCATCTTAGTGAATAGTTGGCCAACAGTATCGACATTGCAGAATTTTTTAGGCTGTGCCGATCCCACTATGATGACCCCCAACAGGGGTTGAGTGACAATCCTTTAATATGCTCAACATTTCAGCCTCTAGCACACATCTTCCGATTACCTATTGGAATAAATACGGGATAAGTACGGCTCATCCTAGAAAAACATCTGCACATCAGACACACACTTCATTCTCTAGTGAAAAGATAAATATTCAGGTACCATATCACTCACTAGATAATTAGCAAAGTCTGCAAAACGTGCAATGAGATCCTGTGATGTAGCCAAAACCTACTCATCAGGAAATGTGTCATCTATATCCAGCTCATCTCTAAGTGTTGCATGTGAGTTCAATCTCGAAAAGTGATCCACCACCTGATATTCAATCCTCTTCCAGTCCTTAATCTCAAACTCGAATTCTTGCAGCAACAGTACCCATCTAATCAATCGTCATTTGACATCCTTGTTTTCCATTAAGTATCGCAGAGCTACATGGTCTGTATGAAATATTACTTTAGTTCCAAGAAAGTAAACGCAAATCTTTTCAAATGCAAACACCATAGCTAACAACTCTTGCTTAGTCAAGGTGTAATTTTTCTGAGCTGCATTAACTGCCTTGCTAGTATAATAAATTGGATGAAAAATCTTCTCAGGCCTTTGGCCCAAAACAGTACCTAGGGTCACTCCGCTAGCATTGCACGTCACCTCAAATGGTAAGAACCAGTTAGAAGCAACTATGGTAGGGGAAATAGTCAATCTCTCCTTCAAGCATGAATCATCAAATACAAACTTCACCTCTTTCTAAAGTATCTTGAAAAACAGATATGAAATCTTTGAGAAGTCCTTAATGAACCTCTGATAGAACCCCGCATGACCTAAAAAGCTTTGAACAACCTTTATAGAAATTGGAGGTGGAAAACTAGCTGTTACATAGATCTTTGCTCTGTCCACCTCAATGCCCTTACCCGAAATCTTGAGGTGGAGAACAACTCCTTCCTTGACCATGAAATAGAACTTTTCCCACTTAAGCAC
This sequence comes from Datura stramonium, assembly GCA_018107945.1. Classification (NCBI taxonomy): domain Eukaryota; kingdom Viridiplantae; phylum Streptophyta; class Magnoliopsida; order Solanales; family Solanaceae; genus Datura; species Datura stramonium. The sequence goes on along the minus strand of JACEIK010002194.1, from coordinate 103,726 downwards.
CAAGTTGGTCTCTTCACACCTCAACAACACCTTGCTTAAATGAGCTAAGAAATCATCAAAAGAGTCATACACCACTAAAATATCATCCATAAAAACTTTGATGATGTCCTCCACCATGTCAGAGAATATAGACATCATGCAGCACTAAAAAGTGGCGGGTGCATTACATATCCCAAATGACATCCATTTGAAGGCGAACGTCCTATAGGGGCAGGTAATTGTGGTTTTCTCTTAGTCTTTGGGGGCTATGGAGATCTGATTGTACCCCGAATAACTATCAAGAAAGCAATACCAACCCCTACCTACAAGTTGATCTAGCATCTGATCTATAAATGGAATCAGGAAGTGATCTTTCTATGTCTAATGATTTAGCTTTTGATAGTCCATGCATTCTCTCAAACCCGTGACTGGCCTTAGTGGAATGAGCTTATTATTAGCGTTTGAACCACAGTGATTCCACCCTCCTTTGGCACACACTGAACTGGGCTAACCCATTTGCTGTCTGCAATAGGGTAAACTATGTCTGCATCTAACCACTTAATAATCTCCTTCTTGACCACCTCTTGCATATGTGGATTCAACCTACGCAGATGCTCAATACTCGGAAGATAGTTTGGCTCAAGATGGATCTTATGTGTGAAAATACCTGGTGGGATCCTAATAATATCTGCTATGGACCATCCAATGGCCTTCTTGTAGCTCTTCATAATGGAGACCAAAGCCTCCACTTGCCATTCCACCAAGTCTGCTGCTGCAATGACCGATAATGTGTTTCCGGCTCCTAATAGTACATATCATAAATGAGATGGAAGCGCCTTGAGCTCCAAGACTGGAGGCTCCTCAATAGATTGCTTTGCTGGTGGGGTTACACAATTCATCAGATCAAGATCAATATTTTTGGAGCATAGGTGTACAACCCCACATTTATGTAAACAACTGATAATAATGGTAACCAAAATCAGCTGTATAACATCTGAAACAATCTCGCTTTAACTTAAATTGTTTGAGTCTGTATATCATCATCGTAATCGCATCATTCGTAGTTTTTCAATTAATTTCTTCTAGGTTTCTATCCCCCCATGATACCCTAATAAGCTACAACTTTTGTTCTCAAGATGTCTCTTGTAACTATTAGAGTTCCTTTGTGGAGCAGCGTTTTTGTACCTTAAACATACTTAGTTGAATTAATTCTGAAACAAGGTCTTCTACACGCTTGCATAATGTTGATGAACAGATCCTATCCCCGAAGTAACTCTATCTCATAGGCCACTTGGTCAATCTTCTGGAAGATCCAGTAAGGCCTAATGAATCTAAGGCTGGGCTTGCCCCTCTTATCAGATCTTATAACGCCCTTTATTGGCGAAGTTTTCAGGAATGCCCAGTCATTTCTTCAATCCTTAACTCCCTATGCCATACGTTAGGGTAGTACCTCCGATAATCCCGGGGCTGCCAGTAGGTCTTTCCCAGTAAGATGAACTTCCTTCGTTTAGTTGATGTATTAGTATGCCCGGTTCAACTACCTCCAAATTACCCACTTCAGGTCATTATATAGGGGCCAGCATTTCCGCCTAGCAGATCTCCAAGCGTCTGAATCGAGCGCTCTGCTTGGAAATCTGTCTGGGGACTGGAAGCTGTACTCAAGTTAATCTGCGCCCCAAACCGAACTAACACCCTTTCCAACACCTAATGGTGAGTTATGCCTTTCTGCCAAAATTGATAAACACTGGGGCATCATGTAGCCAAACTATTTCTTTAGCATTCAACTCAACATAATCTTTAAATGAAACGTAATTCTGACCGGCAAGAATGAGTTGATCTCACTAGTTGTTCGACAAGGACTCAATAGGGCTAAATTTACACCTAATATAGAGCAACCCTATAGATAAATTCATGCTGACTATTCTCCATTTCCATGCAGGCGCACCTATCCCTGAATTAGCCTGCCCAATTCCTACTGTCCAGCCTGCCCTGGCTGGTAATTGGAGCTCTATGCTATGACTCAACAATATCTTCCCTCTTCCCATGCCATCAGTAGGTCTCTCTTTACTACCTGATGTGTTTTCGTTAAACACTGGGTTGAGGGAGTAACAGACATGGTGCACCTTGGCTATAGTCTACTAACGAAGTCCTGCCACCTTTGGGATGCAGAGTCGACCTCTGGGTCTCACGACTCCGCACCTTATTACCTCAGAGGCCAATAACTCCCTGTTGGGCCTTGTCTGTAGGCTATACTAGGTTAGAGTCTCTGTGCCATCACTCCTTTACCTCCACAACTGGTGGTAATATTGCGGTATTCTAGGATACAACCTCCCTATCCTTCAAATGTCAGCACGATGCTCATTCCTCAATATTCAGCGATGGTCCCATGCTCTGTCAACCTACTACAACCTGGAGGTGATTTTGTTTTCCTTCAGAGTTAGATACTCATGCTGTCCCCTTACTTCTATAAGATGAGATCTGGGGTTTGTACTCCATGCACCGAACTATCAAGGATATTACTGGCCAAATCTACCCATTTGTATCATTCTGACCCGCACTCAGCCAATTTCCCCCATATAGTCTCTCTATCCTGCGACATAACAAACTAGGGCCATGGCTATCATTCTGTAGGTATGTTCTACCTTCATTAGAATACTGCAGCGGAATCAGCCTATTTTTTTACTTGAACTTTGCTATTGTTGGGGGTTTATCGCTTACAGATTCTCACATGTACTCTGATGCTACTAGCAATCTTAACTACCCTCCAGATTTATTATCGAGAGAGTCTAGGTAACTTTGTAAACACTAGGGGTCTTAACCACTTTATAATCTTTCTCGAAATCAACAATTCTAGCCCTCCTTTACTATTTATTCTAGGAAACATGGCATTGATACTTACGCCTTCTGTTGTACTAAAGGAACAAGATGGGAAGTGGAAAATGACCCCATTGTTCTATGTAGGGCTAAATCACAAAATCCAACAAACTCTAAAAACTGGAGGTACAACCCTCAATCCTTCGCATATTTCAGATAACCTAGCATTAACTTCCACCCCTGTCCAATTCTAAACATCTACTAGGTAAGCTAAATCATATATATAGTATAATCCTGACCTCCTATTCCAAGGTTGGAGAAGGTATTGGGACGGTGCTGACATATTTATTACCTTATGAGATTCTTGGTGCCCTAGGAGGATGCTAGGGAGATTAAAGACACCTTATTTTAACCTTAGGCTGACTGTCCCCCAACTATGGCACTTTACTGGTACCCTTCTCCTGCTGTTGCAGCTAACTTGTGGTTGATTGAGGTCTGTCCCATATCAAACATTATTCTAGACAGACATAACAATGGAAAGCTTAGGGACTCATCCTTATACAACTCGGCTCTATAGAACAATTTGAGAAGAAGGAGGGGTAACCATACTTTCATTCCTCATAGCCTCCTACTTATAAAATATGGTGCACAACACATTTATAGGAAATACTCTAGTAGACACGACTTGCAGACTCCTTGGGATACAACCTGCTCTAATACCAAATTTTTCACGCCCCACCTTGGGAGGCATGATTGGCACCTAATGCCATACTGGAAACTGGGCTGACCTGGCTGGGCATAGGCACCTCTAGTGCCTACTAGCGACTCAAAAACAAGAAACCAAACTGTTATCTCTTGGCTGTAAACACAGCCTCGGGCCAACAAGGCCATGCAATACCTATAAAAGAAAAACATCTAACCCAGCCAACATAATATTAATAGGGATCCTATGCGGGCTGACAAGACCATTATGCGGTCTAGTTATAACCGAAAGAAAAATAAGCAGCTATACTATGCCCCACACGGCCAACATATAACATAAGACATACATGGGACCCACACAGCCAACAACAACCAACTAACTAAATACTATCGTCTACAAGCATCTAGGAGTAAAGATATTTGTTGGGACAGGGCCCTGGCCTACCCAAATGCTATACAAATAAAAGATACATAAATCTCTACAACCTTGCAACTCTGAATAAAAGGAGCTAGCCAAACTGCTGACCCTGAATAGCTACTAGGAGGTATCACAATCTGTCTGTCTAAACCTGCAGGCAAGTATGTAGCACCTCATTATTGGGCGTCAGTACAATATTCACTGAATATGTAAGGCAGTAATGAAAGATGAATAAAAGCCGATAAAGAACAGAAAATGAATAGATAGAAGGAGCAAAAGATAACTTGTAAACTTTCTTATTCATAACCTGCATCCAGTAAATCACTACATGTATATGATCTGAAACTATACAACTAAATATTCATAGGCTGTAGCTAATAAGAAAGTATACAAATAAAAACCTACCCTGGCCCACATAAGCCTGAAAGGTACAACCAACACTAAAATAACCTACTGGGGCCCCCATAAGCCGTGGCAAGTACACTCCAATCTCTATGCCCCTATCTAGGTTCCTATTATTCTATTGCTGCTATAACCAACCTACCTGGCTTCTGGGTCTGCATCTGAGCCCACTGGACTCCTGTAACTGTGTCTGAGCTCAGTGGGCTCCTATAATTGCACCCTGGGCGCACAAGGCTCGACGAGGGTCAGTGATGCCGATATGACATAAAAGAGGTCCATACGTGGACAGAAGTAACTGTGGCCTAGGCCTAAATATGGTCCCGTCAAACATCATATAGCTCCTTGGAGCGATCAATAGCCTCGTAGGCGCTAACATTATCATATAGCTACTCTAAGCAATCAATAACCCTAGAAGCGATGACACAGTTAGCAACCCTGAAGTTGGTCAACGGAGGGCTATCCTAGGTGGGTTTAATCCCAACCAATATATTGCACCCATATCTCAAACTAGCCACTCCAAAGGCATATCTGGATCTTAAGGCCTAATGTGACCGCTACTCGACCCTAGGATAGTCTTTATGACTACCAATGAGCAGACTTCGTGTGCCTACACCTAATCAGAGGGTCCTGGAAGTGATCATAACCTTTAATGGTCTAGACCATATAGGGTGAGACCTGGAGTGGCCTAAACAATGCTCTGAATGTCATGTTGGGACAACGATAGCTTATAAGTGAACTGTGAGGTCGCAGACGACCAATCACTTAGTTTCTTTGCTTAGAACAACTATAGGGTTACTACTAATCAGACATTCTCCTGATCAGTCAGCCCATAACCTTTGACAAACAGCTTACTATAATTCTTAGCCTGAAGGTAATACTGCACCAACATGTTTGTTGTACTTGAGACCTTAACTTGGTTTGCTCAGATTACCTATGTCTTTGCTGGATGATTCTTAACTTCGTAAGTAAGTCTATCTGCACTTAGCCACTCACAGCAACTTGTACCGGAGTATCTAACAAGAACAAGCTGGGGCGTTGTCCCCGCTTTCAACTATTGATAAGGTCCCTCCGTAGGTTACCCACGGGTCTATCTGACTTGTACAACTAGGATAACTTCCTGGGAAACCTGCATGACAAGAACTAAGTCGACTAAAGCTAACAGTCACTGGTAGTAGCTAACTAGATGGCAGGCTGTCACTCATTTCACCGGGGAAACCCTAGTGTCGCTGACTCTAGGGTAGGACCATCCTATTCAAATTTTGGCACTGGAAGCGTGAAGGTACGCCAACAGATTTTTGGTAAGCTTTACTGTCTATACGGTTGTCAAACTAAAAGTTATACCGCTCATTGCGCCCAATGTTGTCCAACTTACTAAATCAGGCCCAAGAGCTAACCCTAGGCTTCTAAGGCCTTGGCATGACAAAAAAACATCAAAAACCTACTATCAGAAAGAATAGACGAATGGAGGGCTTGCTATGATGTTTCAATTGTGGGTCACACCTAACATACTCTTTACCCAATGAGGCATACTGTAATATATTATCAATACATTTTCTAACAGGTGTCAACAACATCTATAAGCATTATCTATGAGCAGCAGCTAATACAACTCATGGGATCGTTATCTACATTCAAAAACATAGGTCGTATCATTATACGACGAGACTAACTTGCCGAAGGAATAAACCTTAACATACCTCGAATGCCGACTTTCATTCATTAAATAGTTTTTAACCTGAAGCCAGTAATTTAACTTAGCTGCCGCCTTTACACTGAGAGAATACAACTATTTTCAATAATAAGAATATCCAATAAAAATATCTCTTCAATATGGTTAACTATAACTTCAACTCCATTCCATTCGGCCGAGAACTTACAATTTATCGAGAGTTTAGATGGGATAAATGCCTACCTATTGCTTGTGTCCGTTTAGAATCACATTTGAAGCAAATCTGACAATCTTTACTCGGTGGGCTTCTAGTGTACCGGGCAAATTTTCAAGAAATAACTCTGCATAGATGCTTCCCATAGAATTAGAACTTGTTACTCGAAGTTAATTTGCATTTGGATGGAGTTTGATGGAATGATTTGATGAAAATCCGATGAAAGTTATACCCTCAAGGCGGGGCGTGACATAACTACTGTAAATACAGCCTCCGACCGACAAGGCCTATAGCAACCTGTAGGAATATAACAGCTACCCAGAATAACTGAACATAAGAGAACCTATGCGGGCCGACAAGGCCACCATGCTGACTATTTATCATTGAAAAGTAGATACAAGTGCTAAACTGATCAGTGACCGACAAGGTCACCAACTAACAACTGAACAAGGCCCCACACGGCCATCACATGCAAACTAAAAACATACATACGGCCCCACACGACCGGTACAACTAACCACAGGGAATATATGGGTGAGAAGGTTTCTGTATAGTCGATGCCAGC